>VZTI01003411.1:434246-601252 GCA_013397865.1 Struthidea cinerea
GCTGGAGACGCTTTCCATGGGCAGTTCGAGGCTGCTCCACGTTCTAGGCGCCAGATAATACCGTAATTTTATCCCGGTTCTGTGGGATCCCGCAAGCCCACAGAACCTGGGACATTTTCGGTATTACTGTCAGGTAGCAAAGAGGCAGGAAGGAGATTCGCTTATCATCCTGCTTGATAGTTTATTCCATGCTGTACAGCCGAACTCCAAAGCAAATCTGAAACCTGATCACGAGGGCCCCCAGTTTATCCGGGGCCAGGGAGAAAGGTGGGATTAGGGAATGGGGACCAATGGGAGAATGCCAGGGGAGTGATGAGGCTTACAGCCAACCGGGAGATTCAAACCGGGACAGACCATACCAAGGAACAAAGCATCCCAGGGGAATGCTTCGGGTCGCTCCTATACAAAGGCATGTTCACCAATCCCCACATTTTCCCCCATGTATTTAGTTTCCTTTGAAATAAGAGGCAAAAGTATGTTTTGTACGTATTTCTGAACAGAAGGATATAATATTAGTCAAATGTACTGGCAATTCTATCATGTGACTTCTTTCTTCTCTCACCAGACTTAAAGCCAGCACACTTTCTCCACCAGGCATTTCTTATACATGAGAGTAAAATACAAATCTCATTTGATTTCTGATGCAAATCTGATTATTGTGTAAAATTCTCCACAATACACCTCACCCAGCAATTAGCAGTCTTGCAACTAACTTGTCTGAGTCTAGGTCAGCCACAGGCAGATTTTTGGCTGGTGCTCACACAAAGAATCCCTCACATGCTGTGCCAAGCTTTAGGTGATCATTCTCACGGTGTCTGTGGTCCTGCTTCCATGTCAACGTGGAGACTTTTGGATTGTTTAAATAAGAACTACTAGTGGCTTTGGCTTCTGAATATGTCCTAATGAAATAAAAATAAATGCTCTCAGGAAAAGCCTTTCCTTCTACTCCTATTGCTGTCAAGGTTCCAATACACCAGAAGTTTGAAAAAAAAAGAACACTTTTGTATGTTACTGCAGTGCTCTTCAGCTGACAGCTTGATGATGTGGTGTTAGTATTTCTAATTCCAGTCACTAAGTAAATTTCAGAGTTGAAAGAGTTAGTTTGATTTGGTAGTAGGGAAAATATATATAGATTGTTCAAAATTGGTTTTAAGTGCATATCACAGGTGTTCCGGTGTGAAGATTCTTGTGAAGAATATAACCACACCATAGTAATATTCTTCAAATTTAAATGTCTTTTTCACTGCAACTCTGTTGTGATACAGATATAGTATATGGAAAGAATAAATAATACGTACATGTTTAGTCACCAAAAGCTGAAAAAAGCAAAAATTTCCTCTAAGATGCTGATATTCCAAGCCTATTCCCTAACAGCTGGATAATTGAAAATGCAAGTAGCTTAACAAGTACTCTAGGCAAAGGCTGTTTTAAAGCATCAGGGAAATTATTGTGTGGTACTTATAGATAGTTTTCAAGTGCACAGATGCCCTAAAACATATACACTACTTATTCAGAAATGTAGACATTGCATGGTTAATTTTCTTTTCCTTTAGAAAGAGTGCCATGCCTGAATTTAGAAGACTGCTTAAAGAAGCTATAACTTTTTTCACAACTATAAAAGAATTAGGTATTGATATCAGTTATTATATATATGGTACACATTTTCTATTTTTAAAATATAAGTATACTTTTTTACATAAAAGAAGTGCCTTTGTAATTCTGATATTAACTGCTTTTTCTTTATTTGAATTGCTGATTAAAAAAAAAACTACATAAACCAAACCAAACCAAACCAAACCAAAACCACCTACACATGAGGAAAGATAATGAAGCTGTCAGTTAAGATGGTAGCACCTGGAGATCCTGACCTTGCAGGTCTGTTCACAGTAGTTAACATTTATGACTAGATCAGGTGTTTGAAAATTAGAGTTGTCAAAAGCACTTATGAGTTACCTCTCTATTTGCTCTTTGCATTCATTACTCTAAATGTTGTGGAAGGGCAAGCACTGACTGCTTAAAAATTAATGTAGAACTGACTGTCTGACTTATGAAATATAAATGTGACAAAAGTCTTTGTGAAGCTTTTTTTTTTCTGTTGACATCATCACTTCCATACAACCACTCTTCATGATTCAGGTGTCTCAGTTTTCCTTTGTAAATCTGGTTAGAGATGATACAATATAGGGTTAACACTCTTAAACCTGACAGGTCTTTCGAATTGTTTCTAATCTTGAATTAATAGACACTTTCATAACTACAGAAAAGGACACAATTGTGTTTTGACAAATACCAAGTTTCTTATTGATGACAAAATTTATCAGGAGTGCTATGCACAGGAAATGCTGTCAGGAAAGACTTAGAGTACAGCTTGGGTTATATGTCTGGTAACTTCTCTTCCTTAAGATAAAAAAAACCTAAAGCAACACAATGTAAAAACTCTTGTTCTGCAAACACTAACTATTTCTTTATTGCTAGCTCTTGTTCATAGATTACTTTTGAGTAAGGTGGGAAGGCTTCTCTGTATGTTTTGTTTAGTCTAGGTTTGTTTCTTTGGATTTTGGGGTTTGTTGGGTGGTGAGTTTTGTTTTATTTTGGAGTTTTATATTTCATATACTTCTGTTGTATGTTAGACCCTTCTTCTCATACTCTTTTGTGCTGTGACACTATACTATCTCATGCTTTTAAGTTAGAAAAATATGTTCTCTTGAAACTAAGAGTCAGTTAGCCTCCTAGTTCAAGAATATTCGAGTGAGACTGCTCTCCTCTCTTGCTGTTTGAATGGTAATGAAAGTGAAAGAATGGTATCTCATGGATAGAGAAAAATTCAGATTTCTTGAATTGGTTTAATAAAAACCTGCTTATCCTGCAAACAATAACAGGCACTGCGATGCCTGAAATATTAATGGAAACTGATATTCAGTGAATGAAAATAACCTATAATTTACAAATCAATTTATATTTCAATTACACCCCCTCCAAAAAAAAAAATCTGACCCTTCCTGAATATCTTATCACATTATTTAATTTTTTTTTAATTAGATGATCAAAATGTTTAATAGGATGCTTTATTTTATGGTATTCAGAATAAACTCTTCATATATGTAAATGACTGCTTCCTTAAACTGCAAACTCATTTCTGACAATGCAATGACTTAATTTGAAGTTAATATGGAAAACCTTTATTAAACTGTATCTGATGTCCTGGCTTGCAAGGAGAGTGTTTTTTATGCTAACTTAGCAGTCAAAATAATAAAAAGCTCCTTTGGAGTCCAGCTAACAAAGATGACAGAAGGCAAAGGGATGGAGGTGGAAGGCTGAATCTGGTGTCTCATCACAGCAAGGATGGCATGAATATGGTAGGCAATTTCATTTTGACTTTCTAAGAAATAACATACACTATTGCTTTCAAAATTGCTTGTGTTCTGCAGTGCCATCTGTTGGGAGTAACCACCTGTTTTAGGCAAAAGGGAGTAATCAGTACTTACTTAAATACTTTGGGGGTAGAACCATCTTTTACATAAAATTTTCTTTTTTCTTCGCTAAATGTATGCTTTCAATGAAAAATAGTTTAATATGCCAATAAAGGTTTTCAGCTACACATGTGTATTGTAAAAGGTTTCTAGCTAACAAGTAATTATAGACATGGGGATACGTAGGTAATTTATGCATCAGGGATCTTTCTATAGAATTCATGAATTCTGATAGTTGAGCTGCTGCTGGTCCCCAGCTCCTGAAAAAGCTGTATGATACAGATTCTCCCACTCCACTACTGTCTCATGACACCCAACCTGGAGCACTGCATTCAGCTCTGGACCCCCTGACATTAGAAGGACCTGTACTTGCTGGGGCAAGGCCAGAGGAGGACCATGAATACAATCAGAGACATGGAGCACCTCTCCTATGAGGAAAGGCTGAGATCTGGGGTTGTTCAGCCTGGAGAAGTCTCTGAGGAGATCTTTCAGCACCTTCCAGTACCTAAAGGGCCTATGAAAGAGCTGGAGAGGACTTCTGACTTGTTTAGGTAGTGGTAGAACAAGAGGACATGTCTAAACTGAAAGAGGGGAGGGTTACATTAGACATTAGGAAGAAATTCTTTACTGTGAGGGTGTTGAGACACTGGAACAGGTTGCCCAGAGAAGCTGTGGATGCCCCATCCCTGGAGGTGTTCAAGGCCAGGTTGGATGTGTATTCTCCGAGCAACCTGGTCTAGTGGAAGGTGTCCCTGTCTGTGGCAGAGGGGCTGGAACGAGATGATCTTTAATGTCCCTACCAACTCAAACCATTCTATGATTTTATGATTTAAAATGATGTTAATTCTTTAAACTGAATTAAGAGCCCTTAGATTTGACAAACTATGACTTAGACACAAAACAAATGCAAAAAATCCCTTAGACTTCACTATTCTAACTTGTGATTAAATATCTCAAAGCTTCTTTTAACCTGCCATTGAAGAAAGTGAAAGACACATATGGCTGAAAATAAAATATCAAATACTCACCTGGAATAATTCAATAACATAAACTAAGGTCCAGTATTCTCTGAGAGAGAGCACAGTAAAAATAATTGTAGACAGTCTAAAGATATATGTTTTTAGAATGCATAACCTTCCAGGATAATCAGAGACAGACTTTAAATACAGAGTTCATTGCACAAGTTGACCAAAAGTACAGGTGTCGAATTTTTAAGTAATGCATCAGAAATGTGACTTTGTTTAATTACTTTTATGTCAAAAGACAGTGCCTGCTCAAGTCAGTAAAAATTGTGATGTTCTTGTTTTATAGCATCTATTCAAATAATTTAACAAGGGCAGTATATGCTGTTCTTTTTTAAAATATTATTTTAATCTCAAAATATCTACAAAAGAAGTAGTAACCACAGCAGTGTTTTTATGACTGGTAATGAGTGTTTGGGGAATGGTTTGGGGCAATGAGATAGAAATCACATTGTATTTGAACTCCCTTAAAATTGAACATTTCCTGTAATTAGCAGGATTACTAGTTTCATGGAGGACTGGAGCACCCCCAAATTTAGTTTTCTACTTTCTCTTTTCCACTCAAAATTGAATTTCCATGCTGCACTAATGATTGAGAACTGGGATGTGTTTATGGGTTATCAGAGTTCATTCTGCCCGTGTCTGAGAAGCATCTCTTGAGATTTGCCCTTCCAGTAGCAGTCAAGTAAGAATAGAAAACTCCAACCTTGTGAAAAATGCAGAAAGCCAATGAGGAAGGGAAAGATACAACCCCTTAATAAGATGGGCCATTTCTTCATTAATGATTCATCTGAACTCCTGCCCTAGTTCTGCAGCCTGCTAATATCTAAAAACTTTTTCACCATATTGATGTTCAGGAACGGAAGATGAATTTGAATTCCATACTTTTTGATTAATTCCAACTTTACAGGAACAAAGTGAAGGACATTTTAAAATCAAAGTATGATCCTATTATATCTTTTACTTTTCTTTAGGATTTAGAAAAACGAAATCATAAATTTGTAATTTTATTTGACTTAGCACTAACTGTTCTCCTTCAAACCAAAGATTAGCTGAAATTGTGGAAAGGAGACCTTTATGCAAGCTGTGGCCATGAACTGTCAGATAAGCAAGTTTAATAGTTACTGGTTTAATCTAAAATGGTTGGCATAAAACCGACAATATTTTTTTCTAAATAGTATTTAGGGGATAATGTAATGAATGGTGCTCTTTAAAGGCAGTCTGGGCATATGAACAACCCATAAGCCCTAAAATTTTTACATATCTATCACCTTATTTCATTGCTGTCATTACTTTTAATCCCAACTGCCATTACAGGCAGACTAAGAAGTATTCCAGTCTTTCAGTTTGCTGGTCTATTTTGTATGCAGCTAAGTTCAGAGGTGAGGATGAATTAATTTGTTGTGATGAGCAGCAGGTGCTCTGTGTGGGTGTCCCCACTTGCAAGATGCACGATGAGACTCTATATCATGTTCTTAATATTTTCCTGATTAGAATGGACCTGTTTTATATGTGATATTTCTGAAAAATAACATTTCAAAGTCACTTACTTGTACAGATGGTGCCACAGAAGCATATGTACAGCTGCATTTGAGCACCTGTGAAAGGCGGAGCTTCTATGAAATGAAGAAGAGAAATTTCTGGCAGACAACACAATTTCATTACCTGACTGTGGAATTTCTGTCAGGTGCAGCTGTTTCTTTTTTTTCTATTCTTTTCATCAGCACATTGTTCTCCATTTTAAGACACGAGTAAAGTACAAGTACATTACATACTAAAAAACCTCACAACTGCTTCCCATTTTCCCAGCATTTTCTTATGATGGGATGATAAGAACAACAATTTCTCATTCTTGTCAACAAATCTGAAGTTTAACAGGATATGAGAAATCCCACTAGGTGCCTTAAAGGAACTAGAGGATTTGAGTGCTTTAAGCCTTTAATTCACCATTAGTACCTGTGGTTTGTTCTACAATCAGCATTTTCATTCACAAAGAATACATACAAAAAATAAACTAAATAATCTCTCTGCCACCTTTAAGCACATACAAAATATTTATTTACAACACTTGTATCTCGTTTTCCTTATTTCCAATGTGTACATATAAATATAAACAAAAATAAGGCAAAATTCTTATTTATAAATTGGCAATTTTTTAGGCAATAACTTTTCTCTTTGTAAGACTTGATTTAACTTTTAGTGTAGTCACAATTTGCTTGCTTGATTATTTTGCCCTAATAAATCTGAATAAATCGCTGTTTCTGTCCTCGTACTGTCCTGAGTAAGTGATGACTAAAAATGAAACACAAACCTCCTTTAATGGTCAGCTAGGGATTGCACCACAGTGCAATCAGTGTCCTCAGGGTGTGTTAGCTATGATAATGTGTCCCTTAACATCCTCATTCCCTTTGCATCCTCATTCCCTTAGCATTCTCAGCACGTGCCCCTTATCACAGTGGTCTATTTGCAAAGTCAGCTGGAGGTGAATGAGCTTGAGGCCAGCAAAAAGCAGGACTGGGAAACCTGTCTTGGGTGATAGAATCATAGAATCATAGAATATCCTAAGCTGGAAGAGACCCACGAGGATCATTGAAGCCCAGCTCCTGGCCCTGCACAGGTCAGCCCCAAGGGTCTGCCTTTTGTGTGGTTCCATCTAGTCAGAGAAATCTTAGAAGAATATTGCTGATCCCTTGACCACCTGAGTGAGCTCTGAATAGGAAAACATTCAGTAATTCATGGGTTTCCCCCACCGCTCCAGGTTTAACTTTCCAATGTGACGGCAAAGTTGTGTTAAGGTTTGGAATAATCCTGTAGTGAAAAGGCTTTCTATGGCACTGTGCAAGGAATTTTATACAAAGATTTCTGATGTACATTTCAAGTGAACATTCATTTAAAAAGAAAAGTCCTCTTACGCTTGTACATCTTTGAAAATACTTGACTTTTAGGGCTCTACTGCAAGCATTTGCTTCTGACAGGACTGCTTCTATCCTTATGAGTAGAAAACTGTTCTTCTGAATCCTGTACCATGAATGTGAAGTTATTTGATCATGGAACAGTTACTTGAGTTTATGCGTGAGATTATTCTGAAGAATGAGAAGTGCTAGAGATAACCATTCTCAGTAGAGAGAACACCACTGAAGTGTATCTGAAGTGCAAATCAATCCTATTAAAAAAAAAATTCCAGAATTGCTGTTACTTTAATCCTGCTACATGGAATGAATATTGACAGAGAAGCATAAAACAGGAGTCAAAAAACTATGTAGTAGCATGCAGTAGTGGAGGCGAGAGGGGAAAGTAGTCTGGAACTGGTGTTAAGTCCACATTTTTTTCATTTGCCCATTAATAATAAAGGAGGAAGCACACAGATTTTTATAGGAGAGGCAGGAACTTTACAACTGGAGTTTTGGATAAGTCTAACTGAAAAGTAGAAAAATAATGCAGTTTAGATAGCAAAAAGAGCAAGACAACATAACTGGAAAACCCTGAATGGCAGGGTTTGGGCCAGATGGAATTACTTGAAAATTAGAAATGTAAATATCTGGGGTTTTAGAAGTGGACAAAAAAATGGTTACAAGTATAAAATTTAAGAAGGCAGAGGAAAAGTGGAAGAATGAGTTGAGATGTAGGAAGAAAAGTTGCAGGGTAGGAAGGAAATACGGTGACTGATTTTAAATATACAGAGAAATAACACATCACCAGACAAATGATAGTGTCTGTTTGCACTGCTTTGGTGAAAACATGCCTGAGGTATTCTGTGATCTCTTCATTCTGGAAAATGACAAATGATAAATGTTGTTACTAAAAATGATTAAGTATCTGTGAGAAATATGTTCTTTGGAAAAAAAAAAAGATTAAAGATCTTACACGTATATGGAGGGGGAAATCTCAGCTGTGTGGCTGAAAACTCAGAGTCATTTCTTATTCTTGATTTTCAGGACTCGATCCATGCACAGGCTGCAGCAGTTTCAGAGATTACCTATCCATGTTGTCCACTACCTATCCATGTTGTCCAGCACTCTTCCTTGCTACAGATCTCCTCTTCCCTGTTTCCCACTCAGCAGTGCTGTATCCTTTGTGGGGTGAGCCAGGATCTGCAGGTCTTGACAGATGCCTGTCCTAAGACAGAATTTTGCAGTACAATGTTGGATAACACCTGCTCTTTAAAATGTTGTTTTTGTCTCATAACTGGGAGGTTTTTCACAGCTCAAGTTTATTCAAAACCTGCTAAATAAGAAATAAAGACCTAAATAGCAATGTTAGTATGTCACTGAGTAAGGCCCTGGTGTCTGCAGAATGGATGACCAGTGACTGCAATCCAGTTTACTTCCATCTGAAAAGATGTGATAAAACTGGAGAAGGTGATAAGAACGGGCAGCAGCCACAGCTCAGAGTATGGAGTGACAGCAGAGAAATGAATAAAGAGAATATGAGGTTTTCACTCATGGAAAAGAGACAGATGAAGAGAGTTATATGTACTAGATGTTAAGGAAACTTCCCAATCTGACCATTCAGGAGACTCTCTGGCAGTCAGACTCCCAATGCCAGAGGTTTCCACTGCTGGGACCTCCTTCACAGCAGCTCCAGTGAGCTGACAGGTGCCCATCTTGACTCCCCACACACTCCACTCACATGCAGCCAGACCAGGTTTCCTTACAGTTTTGACCTTGGGTTTCCTATGGCAGAATCACAGGTGTCTCATTCTAAAAACACATTTATTCATGGCACAGTAACACAGATAGAGCTGGAGCTGGTGCCTTCGAGAAAGACCCCATGGCTTTTATCCCCTCACAGTCCAAGCATGCACAAGTCGCACAAGTCGCACAAGTCTCACTCTTCCTCCTGAGTCCTCCACTCCTTCAGTGTCTCTCAGTGTCCATCCATCTGGCTGTCACCACCTATCTTTGCACCCTTTGTTAACCAAAGGGTGGGCAGTTCTTGGCCTCTTGTCTCGGGCTCCTACCCAGAACTCAATATGCATCTCAATCTGCAGTTGGCAAACTGAGCACCAAATCTTTGCCTCAACATAGAGACCTCTAAAAGTACTGTGGAGAAAGTCATTAAGGAATGAGTTCACTGTTTCTTTTCATAAAAGAGTGAAGGGACAAAAAATAAAATAAAAGAGGTAATGCCTATCACTTGGTTTGGGGCTCATTCTAAGTGGGCTTTGAGAGCTTTCACTGTGTGGAAATTAAGCTTGGAACATCTTCCCTCAGTGAGTCAGAGATAATAATAATATATAATAATAATAACAGCAATAATAAGCATACGGGTATGAAGAGGAACTAGACAAGTCTATGAAGGAAAACTCTGTGGAAGGTTTTAAAATAAACCATCATTTTATCTTGGGAAATCCCTGATCCTCCTTGGGGCTCGGCAATACCTAGAGAAAACCAATATTATGTGATTCTTTGTTCTTAAATTGTTTTCTACATACTTATTGGTCTCAGAAACAAAATGCAACATTGAATGTCCCAATAAGGTCATTCTTACAGCCTTAATGCCAAGGTCTGGTAGAGTTTTTCTGACTGTGAGGCATCCTCTGCTTTCATTAATTAGAAAACAGAGATAAATGCATAGTTTTACTGATATCATGCAGCCACATTAAATTCTGTCTTGAGTTTTTAAGGTGATACAATAACTCTTTCTTACTTTTCTCAAATTGGTGTTAGCTAGTCACATAGTGTACTTTGTTCTGGAGATGCCTGTATTCAATGTGGGGTGAGTATATATTCCACTGCATTAAATTTGTAAAAGGTTTTGGGATTCTTTGAGATGAAATGAGCTATATAAATGCAAGCTGATATTATGTTTGCAAAATCTGTGTGACTGAGAAGATCAATCTTCCAGAAAAATGTCAGCAGATACAACCAGTTTATTATTTCTGAAGGCTGAGAATAAGAAAGTCATAGAAAATAAAATCAGCAGACTGGATAAAAGTGATTTGTTTTGGTTTCTTTTCCTTCATGAAAGAAAACAATGGATTCTAGAAAATATCAAGTAACACTTTAGACTTGACCTTTCATAGTTCATATAGCCCATCCTCCTGATGTATCACAGCCTCTGTCTTTCCTACATGAAAAATTATGGTAGCTAATAATGCACATAGATATGAGACATAGTCAAATAAATCTGTGATTAAATAATTAAAAGCATTACTTTTAAGTTACTTTTGTAGAAATCTGTCCAGATGCTAACATGTTATAAATTGGTTTTATGCATAGAATAGTTCCTTCCTACATATTTCACACAGACACAGGTTAGACATTCAGCATGACACACTTTTTATCACAGTCTTGGATACTGTGTAGTGGTTTTGGTTCAAAATATCCATTACTTACTCATTTTCTTTCTGTGAGATAAGAATTTAGGAGAAAGCAAAGCAGGCACAAAACTTAAACAGCTGAGGTACAAAGAAAGAGTTTTATTACTAATAGAACTAAAAGTAAAAAGAAATAACAAGAAATTAAAGCAAACCTCCCCTCTCCTCCAGCACTTTTCTCTTTTTACCCAACTCACACAGAGGATAACAGAACATAGGATTTTAGTGTTGCAGTTCTTGAAAAGTCTCTTTCATATGCTTAAGGAAAAAAGGGTTTTCTTCTGCTTCACATGGTTCCCAAACTGCCACCAACAGCAGACCTGGAAAGAAACAATCTGCTGTGGTGTAAAACATCTCTTCCATGAAAAATCTCACAGTTCCTTCACACTGCCAAACATAGGCCATCACATGGGTTTATTAATCTTTTTAAGGATGAGTTATTTTGGCCTGAACACAAAGTCTTTCGTCACCACAAGTCTCTAAAAGCCTCTCACTGCTTCTATATAGCCTGGCATAGGCACTCTTCACAATCTTCACGGGCCACACGTGAATTCTCCATCCCCCCATGTACTTCAAATGGATTAAAGACACAAACAGTTTGTGATATCACAATCTCTTACCACGGCATGCAAGAACTCTTTTAAGCTACGTGCGAGAAACGAGGCACCGCCCTCTCTTCTCCCATCACCATTTCAGCTCTGTCTCACATGACTCACTTTTTCTGTCTCTCTGACTCTGAAGCAGCCATGTTGAAGAGTGTTCTTGTTCAGGCTTTACGGTGGAGAAAGCCTCGCTCCCTTTGTGCTGCTGGCTGTTCCAGTTCAGCATGAAGCATGCTGGCTGCAGACAGGAGGCAACGCTGGCTCCTGCTGGCTCCGTCAGCTCCACGTGGAGAGGAGAGGCACCCACCGGTCCCAAGAAGCTGCACCAGATAGGTTTAGCTGTGTGGCAGTCCACGGTTGGCTTTAGCTGCCTGCAGCTCTGGGATAGTTCCCCCTCCACCCCCCCTCGCCTAGAGACCCAGGGTCTGTGCCACGGCGTTGGGAAAAGGGGAGGGAGGTAGGGGCCCCGGTCCAGCAGAGCCCAGAGGCTCCGAGGCCCCCCTACCTCCCGGCAGGCAAGCTGGAATGAAAGGCAATTCTTGCCTTTCCACGCGGTTTAAATATGTAAATTGCGAGAAGCGTCATTAGTCTAAAAGACTGTCCATCAACTCAGGTTCAACCCACTACATACTGAAATTCAAAGAGCAGGTCTAAGTGATAAAGCCAAACTCAAGAAAACTACAAACAATAAAAGAGCAGGAAGAGGCAAGGTCCTCTCTCAAAACCTCTGAGTTGCCAAGACTGTAATTTCTTTTAGCACTGGATACCTACCTAGTTTCTTTAGGGAAAGAAAAAAATGTGCAACTGGCAGTGGCTGGCGGGTTCAATAGCTGCTTGTCTGCGACATATCCTTATGCCTTCCTGTCACTGCCATCCTGGACACTTTCGAGACAAAAACTGGTTGTGCCTCATTAGTCTCTGGGTGAATGTGATCTGTGAAAAGCCATGTTTAAAATGTCTGGTCAAAGTCTTGAGAAAATGAGGCAGATGTAAGCTGAGAAAAGAATGCAAGCAGATCACAGTCATATTCAAAGGTGCTCTGTCTCAGTTGTCTCCAGTTCAGAAGAAACAGAAATAAAGGTCTGGGGGTTTTTTTCCTCACATGTGATGATATAGAAAGTGATGTTACTGTATGCACACAATTGCTGCAGCTTATAAGCACCCAACATGCTGTGCAGCTATGGCTGGACTCAACAGACCGAATGCAATGAATGATGTATGGGGGCCAACAGCTTGCAGGGCACTGCATCACCTCTAACTTAGTTAATAGTTTATTCTTCTCTTTTTAACTTGCAAATTTGAAAGAACTTCAACAGTCATCAGTGAAACAGCCACTGAAATATATTTGCAAGCAAAGCTGAAACCAGCTCACTGTTATTCTTCAGATCATTTATTATCCCTAGCTGTTTAGGCAACTGCCTGCTATTTGTAAAATGTCCCTGTTTTGGAGAGAATTTCAAACGTAAGTTCACAGATTGTTTTTGTTCCATAGAAAGCACAGCCTTCCTTTTAAACTCTTTTCCATTAGATTTTTGACAACAATTATTCTTCAGGACAAAAGACTTTCATCCAACCAAGTTACAGCAAAAATAGGCTCTTACTTTTTAAATTCCTCCATACTAAATTGCATGGAAATGTTAATTGTTTATTAAGGAACCGTAGGCTGAAAACTAATTTCTCAGAGTGGGTGGTGGAAAGAAACAAATACCACAAAAACAACTTCTGTGGAAATTGGGATAGTCTGAAAACAACTACAAAACTGAATAAAACACCACATAATATTCTCAAAGAAGTCATGCAAGGTTTAATTACCTGAAATGGGATGTACCAGAAGTCTTTATCGATTTCAGATAAAGCTTTTTGTGCTTGACACTCTGCAAATCAACTACTTGGTAGAAATTTTCCATTAAAATCTTACTGCATACAAATTACAGTTTTTGCAAGTCTTCAATTACATGGAATTTTTTTAAAAGCTCACAAAGAAAAAAAGCTCTTGTATGTTACATTTTTCAAATGAGCATCTTTCAGCTTGCTGCCAGGTTTTCTTATTAGATAGTCTCAATGAAGAAAAACGGATTGTTTTGTTTCACTTGGATCTGCACGCCAGAAAGGATGTTCCCTGCAAAGGATTTGGCAAAGGGAGATTAAGATCCTGGCCCCAAAACATAAAAGCCCCAAATATGCCTGAGTGGGGAGACCATCAATGCTCACCGTGGAAACATGTTACTGCACATTTTGTCTACTTTTTAGACTACCTGGTGCTTCTCACCTAAACCAAGACCCAGCAGGTACAAATGCCTCTCCGTGCTTTCCATTTCACTTTCAAAGTAGCCACCAGCTGCAGAACGTTTCCACTGTTGCTAAGGGAAGCAAACAAGAACAAGACCCTCAAAACCCCCTGGCTCAGGTGTGGCAGAAATCCTCAGGATGCATTTTGTTTTTCAGGAGAAGAATCTAAGCTATCATCTTGTGGAAGAGATTTTATTGAAACAACTCTGATTTCAATATTTACTTGTGGTTCTGTGTGCAAGATCCCAAACCCCTTTCTGTGATTGAGAACTCTCTCTGGTCAGGAGATAATAAAAATAGGAATGCTCAAAGAACTTTATGCATTTTTGTTATCCTATTTTGTTGCTGTTGTCAACTCCAGGGCCCCATCCTAAAGTTATCTGAACTGTCAGAGTCTTGGTCCTCTATTCTATTGCTTAAGAAAAATCAGTAGATTTTGTCATTTTTGCTTCTATTAAGCTTGCATGGAAACTTGAAATTCAAAGTGAAGACTTTTCAAATCATGTTTGCCAGTGGGTATTTACTTTGTCATGTAGATTCTTTCTAGCACTTTGTGATTAATACCTGAAGAGTCTTTACCAGTTGTGCTCAGCTTGCATGTGTCGGTCCCATGGGTATTCCTTCAGGCTTTGACTTAAGACATTAAAATATTAGTCCATTTATTTTTCTTTTTTTTTTTTCTTATTTCTTTACTGTTTTGTTTTTAAGAAGGAAAATATGGGGGGAGGGTGAGTATATTCCTAACAAATTAATAAAGTATAAAATATTAACTTAGTTTTAAAAGTGGGGATCTGAAAATTGACACAAATTTCAGGTTTGCAGCTCAAACCTAGAAACTCAAAATATCAGTTGGATGTCTGAATTACTTTCCTTTTTACCCTAAGGACTTATCCCAAATTTCATCTATACATTAACTTTGTTTTATCACCTATGAACTTGAACGTTTATACTGGAATGAGAGAAAATTGAACCTCATCCTTGATTCAAAATACACATTTTTCTGGCCAGCATCGACCATAAACATTTGTTGTACTTCAACAAACGTCAGTCACTGGCCATTCATTCCTGGCCTGGGAATGTTCTTTACCTTGTAGAGCTAAGCTGATGCAAAGAGTTTGCTACCACTGGTCTTCAGTCTGGTCCTTTTGACTATTCCTCTGTCCTTGTCTGGACTTTTGCATTCTTTATTTTTGGTCAGGATTTGCACTTGTTTTCCTGCCACTGACTCCCCCTGCCCTGTTAAGTTCTTGGTTTAACCCTGCAGAAATCTTTTACTATTCAGTGGAGGGTTAGTCTTGTGCTACACAAGAAGTGTATATATATATCTCTATATATAGCTCTATATATATTTATCTATCTACATATATATATATATATATGTGTCTCACTGAAAGGTGCCTTAGGAGTCTGTCTTCTGTGGTAACTCATTTATTCTTACTTTGTATGAACCGCAGTGAAAAATTCCTGTGTGAAAAATTCACAGCTGTTGTTCCCCATAACACTGGAGGGAATGGGGCAGGTGGAGCCCACATAGGTGACACCAAACTCTTACCTACACTCTGGATACTACAGACAAGCGACGTGGTGCTTACCACTGAGAAGCATTAAGTGTTCTCTAAACCTTATTATCACAACAAAGATTGTCAAGAGGTTTGTTTTTTGTTTTTTTAAATTTCAACCAGCATAAGGCAACTTGGCATAAGCCTGCTGCTTTGAATTAAAATAATTTTGAATTAAAAAAAAAATATTATTGCCAACATATCAGGGAAGGCCAGCTTATCTTAGCTTTGAGCAATATTAACTCTGTTAGAACTGAATACATTTCAATGAAGGTCAATGTTTGGGCTCTTTTAGAGTCACAAATATAAGATTTTTCTTTTTTTCCTTCATCACAACTGGCTCTGCATCTCAAAGTGTCATTATATAATGGAAGAAAACAACATTTCTTTCTGCAAGTTGACTGTACTTGTTAAAATAAAGTAGGATGTTGTGGTCATGAGAGTCTAAGGATATAGCAGAACTTATTCAGGTGGGTAATGTCTTTTATTTTACCTAGTGATGCAGCTGGAAAAAATAAACTAGTTTTCATTTATGTGATGCCTTTATGAGGTCACAAGTAAGAGGTAGGAGAAAGTTGCAAGTAACGAATATAAATTCTTGAGATGGAGGTAGAATATAAAGAGCAGTGGACTGGCAAATTTCATATTTCAAGCCTATACTACTCTGTAAAGAGATTATAAAATAATGAGATATATATTGTAGCGGCTCAGGAAAGCAGTTCTTTGCTCATATGACTGAACACTTAAAGCATTTTGCTCATAAAATGCCTACAGAGTTAATGCAGGTAAAGGCATAAAATTTTACAAATGTTTAGGCATTTCATGTATTCAGTAATTCTGATTGCAAATGTTTTTCATAAAAAACTCAGAAGAATGGTCAGATTTGTTTACAGAAAGCATAAGTTGAAAATATTGACAGATTTATCAGAGATGTATTTGATTTACTGAATTAAAAATATCTATACTGAAGTTCAGTTCTCGGAAAGTCGTATTTAACTAAACCTCAAAAGATATAACTATTAAACTTCCTCTGTTTCACATTATAACCTTTAGGCTGTGATTTTAGTAAAAGAGTACCCCACACAAAGCTAATGATATTTTCAAGGTAGTCAGATGATTTTAAGGAAATAAATAATTTTTGTTCCTTTGATTACAAATTTGATCCAGTATAGGAACCCTTTCCCCTTTCTAGAAGGCAGTGTTCAGAAAAATGAAAATCCTTGTATAGAGTCAGATGTTGTGTTTCCAAAGTCAGAAGGCAGAAAATCTGTGCTGGCAGGCAGCAGTACTCTGTGGGATGGGAAATAAACCAGGGCACAGGCTGCTACAGGTAGACACTGATAAGTCTAGATGGTAAATAGCTTTTTGTTTATTTGACTGTGGGGGTTACTTTCTCAGTGTATTAAAAAGATAAAAATTTCTATCAAAGGAAAATAACTGCTATCTATTTGCTGCAGGAGTATTTCTACTCCCAGGCTCTTGCACAAACGTATAAAAGTACACTGCGTTGTCAGGAAGATCCCATCTCTTAAACTAGCAAATTAAAAATGTGCGCAGCAGGGATTTCAGGATCTATTTTTTGCCTAGTTTTCTGATTTTACTGCTGGTAAGACTTGCTTTTCTACTCCTGTGCTGCAAAGACTAGTTATCAAATGAAATCAGCTTAATATCCTGAAGCAGTCCCTGCAAATACAAGGTCACACTTCAGGTGGTATCTGCAAAGTACTTTGATTTATTGTTCTTGCACTTTTGTGGGGAAGCATGTGGAAATTCTCTCTGATTCATATGCTTATGTGAGACAATTACACGTGTGTTTAACTCCAGAAAAGTGCTGGCTTTTCGCTGTCAATGCAGTACATGCAAACCTGTATTGTCCTCATATTTGGTAAAAGCTCTAATCTAATCAGTTATTGTCCAGAAAAGTACATGACATGGAGTCACATCCACCCAAGCAGATTTAGTAGAGTCCATCAAATAATGCTTTTCTTGATCTGAATCACACATTAAAAAAAGAAAAGAGAAAGGGAAAAGCCTATAAATGTGACAAGAATAACCATTTTGCTCCCATACTGACTCCTTTCATAAGCAGACAAACTTCTCCTTCCCCTTCCTCTGCCTTCATCCACCACATGTCTGACTTCTGCATCAAATGTGGGTATGATCTCTGCGACACACAAATTGAAATTAAAACTTAAAAAAAAAAAAAAAGGAGGGATGCCCCCCCTCTCCCCTCAAACAAAAAAAAAAAAAAGATTTTTTTCTGTCTGTTTTTCACTACTTAGTAATTGAGGGCAAAAAAATTAAATTTTAACTCTTATACCTCCTTTTTGTCAGGAGGAAGAAGAGTGTTCAGGAATATACAAGTGTCTCACTCTTTATTTTTACTTTTTTAAATCAAAATGTGAGAATATACTTGTGATATAGACATATAGAAATACAGATGTATACATATACATGTACATATATAACATATATATGTAATAATTTCATTTAATACTTCTGTCCTCATCTTTGCAGCTTTGTCCATTAGTAAAACTGGTTATTACTGCATTGAAAAGATACTATTGCAAATATTCCTTTGAATTGTGGAGAACTTTTTGATTCAGCCACTTCACACAGTTCTTTATGACAGCAGAAGCAGCTACCTATGGAAAAAAAAGAGACTGCTTGTACCAAAATCAATCTTCCTTTAAGTCAGAAGTCATGTTCTATCTGGGGTAGACCCCACATGACATGAAAAGTGAAAAAAGACAGAATTGTATTAGGAGACAATGGATGATTTGTCTCATTCAATTAAAATTTAGAATAACAAATTGCCAGAAACTGGAATCAATTTTCATGTGATCTACAAACAGTTGGATTGCTCTGACCTTCAGATAAGATTAATTTGCAACCAATAATTCACTGTGTTCTAACTCTCATTGCATTTACTGCTTTCATAAATCTTCTGTACTTCTTTTTTCCACTTTTCTCTGCTCAGTTGCTGCTGTTTTAAGTGTTCTGAGGATAAAGAGTCTTGGGATGGCGCCAGGTAGTCTGGGCCAGTTCCAAGATAGAGGAGTGACTCTTCAGCTATCCCTATTCCTCACTCATTATGGCTTAAACAGGAAAGAAAATATTAAGAATAAAAATGTCTGGGTTTTGTTTTGCTTTGTTTATTTGTTGGGGGGTTTGTTGGTGGGTTGTGGTTTGTTTGGTTTTTTTAAGGATTCAGAAAGATTTTTAAAGAGCTGTAAAAAAAAAAAAAAAAAAAGTAAGCTTTTATTTTCACCCCACTCTATGCAAAACTGGCCACCTGCCAGATCAGGTGCAATTAAGACATCCAGAAATAAGAGGGGAATTGAACAGTAACATGTGGATATATCTCATGTCTGGTACACAGATCTGAGAATTGAAGCTGGTGATAGCTTGAAGAATATTATATGAGCTGAGGGAGTAAATTGTTTAATCTTTGCTTTATGGTGTTTCTGCTAATTCTTCCCAAAGTGGTGCATAACTGGGCTCAGCTCCCCCTGTGTCAGGCATTTCATCTCTTTAGAGAACTCGTGCATTTCGGGGTTCAGCTTTTATTTTGGTTGTTATCAATGATTTTCTTCCTGTATGAAAAAACAGTCTGTGAATTAAAAATAACATCAAGCAAATCTGGAAAAAAAAATGTCAAAGTTAAGGGCCTTCTTTCATTTCACAGAAATTTTTGAAGATACTGATTGCCTGTATAAGTCTTACAATGTATATAGGACATCTAACACGGATCCTAAGAAGGCATCATGAGTAGTTACAAATAATAATAGTGAATTTTAGATGCTATGAATTGTTCTGTGAATTCAATACTATTTTAACACACTCAGAAACTACACTGGCTGTGTAAGCATCTATAAACACCTGTGGTAACTTCTGCAAGCACCTCTGATAATAATTGGACACTTTAACAGAAAACCAGGTGTAAGAATTATAAAACAACATACAGTCTGACTGGGTCCCACAGTCTTCAGTCTTCCCCCTCTGCTACCTGTGTCTTCATAAATGCTGATGGAAAGGAAGGTTCTCACGGACCTAGAGAGCAAATGATTTCGAGAACACAGCATCTCTTCTCTGCACTGTAAGACTCTCACACAGAAGATGTGAGCTGGATTAACAGAAAGACCAAGCCGTCCTGCTTGTGATGTGTCTCGTCACTGCTTTGAGTCATGCAATTTGCAACTTTTTTAACCATATTTTTTGCGCTTTTTGGCATAAGATTTGCTATTGTGTCGTGGGTAGTTCTGCTCTCATCCTCAGGAGCGTTGTATCCCTTTTGACACCTTAACATTTACACAATTTTATATTAGCTTTTTGCTCAGAACTGCTTAATATGAGTTCATTTCAGGTCTCTATATCCTGCCAGAAGTTCATTCTCTTATTTTTTTTTTAACTTGAAGTTTAAAAAAAATATTAAATTTTATATAATACAATATATAATATTTTGAGGTTTTTTTTTTTTTTTTCTGTACCTACTGTCAAGTGCTGTATCATTTTAACTCAATCAGCTTACTGGTTCTACTTATCTCCTTCTGTAATGTGTTGCTTTGTAGTTCATCTTATCATCATATTTTCCTTGTAAGGAATAACATGTGACAGGACAATATTTGCAGGGAGTAAAATGAAAACTATTTTGTAAAAATTACTACTTTCAATGTATCACACAAACTTCTATGTTTTACATTCTAGTTTTGATGATAGGATCTTGTTCCATTGTCTACCAATAAAGTGACAATTTTTTTCACTATTTCAAATGAGCTTTAGACCTTCAACACTTTGGAGCAGACACCTCCTTTGTTCATAACTGTCAAGTATTATGTAAGTGATTTGCATGATTTATAAAAGAAAAAATTCTTATTGTCAGTCTTTATAGTCCAGCTTTCATTTCTTCTAAATATCTCTTACAATAAGAGAATTTACGAATTTAAGGAGATATTAATAGGTAAAGATATTTTGGTCTCTTGATGTGATAAGGGTCTAAGCATTCCTGCCAGCAATCTGGTTGACACCAAAATTATAGAGTTTGTTTAGGGACACAAAATGTACTCTGCACTTGTGAGGCCACACCTTGAATTCTGTATTCAGCTCTAGGCCTCTCGCTACAAGAAGGACACTGAGGTGCTGGAGCATGTCCAGAGAAGGGCAGTGGAACTGGGGAAGGATCTGAAGCACAAATCTGATGAGGAGCAGCCAAGGGAGCTGAAAAAAGGAGGTTCAGGAGAGACCTTCTCACTCTCTACAACTACCTGAAAGGAGGGTGTAGCAAGATGGGGGGTGGTCTCTTCTCCCAGGCAACAATCAATAGGAGCAAAGGAAATCACAAAATAACAGAATATTTTGTGTTGGAAGAGTCCCACAAGGATCATTGAGTCCAGCTCTCAAATGAAAGGCCCATACAGGGATTAAACCCACGACCTTGGCATTATTAGCACCATGCTCTAACCAACTGAGCTAATCTTAGGGTATCACTTCCACTTTCACCAGGGGAGATTTTAGGTTGGATATTAGGAAAAGTTTCTTCATGACAAGGGTGGACAGCATTGAAACAAGCTGCCCAGGGAAGTGGTACAATCACCATCCCTGGAAATACTCAGAAAACCTGTAGATGTGGCATTTGGGCACTTCAGTGATGAACATGTCAGTGCTGGGTTAATGGTTGGACTTGGTGATCTCAGAGGTCTTTTCCAACCTTAACGATTCTATGATTCTGCCTGGACTTTGCTTGGACCTTGTCCAATACTCTGTTTTTTCAGTACTTTTATAAAAAGCTGAAAGTTGATCCAAATCAATTTCTGAATGAACTGCCAAATACATTAGCAGAAATGATAAAATGCACAAATGAAGTACATTATTATAATTGAATTTTATTGCCTGAGGAATAGGGAGTGAAGAAAAACTGGAATGACCTTTTAGTTGATAGCGATTTTGTGACTTTGTCTTTTTTATTTCTTTTTTTTTTTACTCCAGAAAATTAGTGTATTACTCTCTAATCTCATGAATGTGATTGCAGTTGTTTTCGTAACAGAAGTGTTGTTATTGCCACTGTACAAGATACCCTGATTTTGAACTGTAAATTTTTTCCATATGTCTGAATGAAAGCCAAAATGAGGATATGCAAATATTGAGATTTACCGTACTCAATTCAGAAAACAGATCATATCTGTGTGTGGAAGAATAGAAAATTTCCTTTCTGCCAATTTAAAAAAGAATTTATGAATGTAGAAATCAACAAAAGTAATTTCCCCATTGCCATATATCTACAGTTCAGCAAATCCATGAAAAAGTTACAAATTATTGCTTGCTTTATTTTGCACATTCTTGCTGTCCTACTGCAAAACAGTATTAGTTGCATAAGCAAAAGAACAGCTATTTTTCTCTTCTAACTAATTTGTGTCTAAAGGAGAGAGGGACTATGCAGAAGTAAAAGGGCACTTCGTGCTCTGAGCAGAGCTGGTTGAGATCATTCAGTGTATATAAGTAATTTTAAATCTTACCCAAGTAGCAGCAGACATTTTAGAGGAATCTGAATTCCATTTTTGCGCATGATGAAACAGTCTGGGTCCTTTTCAGAGCTGCAATCTCTTGTTGGGGTACCGTGTCTCTTTTTTCCCCTTGGATATTCAGAACATTGCCACTTCCTATAGATCCTTTTAACTGAAGTTCTTCACCTGATGGTCTGCATTCTTACTTTTGCACACTTTAGCTGTTATCAAGACCCACAAATGTTAGGAGAGAAGAACCACTCCCTTAAGAATGCAATTTAAATAATCTACCAATTCTTCCTTTCTTTTCCGCAGCATAAAACCCAGCTTACCTATGTGGTTATGGTGCCTGTAATCTCACTTAAAGGAAATTGAGATAACTTAAGCTAAAAGACCATCCAAAGCAGCCGTAGCTTGTAGATTCAGTTGTAGACTGAATCTAAGCCTGGTGTTATGGAGGGAAACTCACTTTATATTTTAAAACAGCACAAGAAAAGTGTGTCATAAAAACCAACATTGAGAATAAAATATTTTTGCATTACAGCTGCAATAACATTAATCACTTTTCTCTAGCGATTTTTTTCACGTTAAGAGATTAAAAAATATAAGAATTTAAAAAATCTTTCCTGTATAACCAGTGAATTTTGTATTGCTATCACTCATATACAATTATTGAGGGAATTTAATAAACAAAGAAGTCTCTTTGTTTCAGATTTCCTTTTCTAAATACATTTGACTGTTCAGCTGGCAGAACAAGCACACCTTTAATCTTTTCTCTTTTGCAAAGGTTCTTGTGTAATTCTGTGAACCTAAGCCATTTTTCCTTTACTGAGTCTCCTTTGAACTTTTGCTTTGATTTGGAAACATTTTTCATTTTACATCTCTCTACCTGCAGCTGAGGAAATGCTTGTTTGTATCAGATTTGATTCAATACTTGTTTGGACTATAGTCATTGAAGTTAATTGTTCTCTGTCCTTTGTCAGGCCTTCTTTTTACAGCGTGATCATTGCATATATCAAAGCAGTTCTCATTACAGACAGTTTTCAGGGAACAAATATTAAGCAAAAAACTTGCAAAACACAACTCCTTCGTAAAGTTATACCCACATTTAATAACAACTCTAGAAGTGGTTATATTGATATTGAGCAAAAAACTCTTGGTTTTATTGTGAATTCTGCCTATAGGTCTGAAATCTGACTGGCTTGTTTACAAAACAATGAGGCTGGGGACATTTCAGGACATTCATCTTCTTCTAAGAGATCTGTTTTGTACTTTTTAATCCTTTTTCTTTCAGTTACTAGAGCTCTGACTGAAGAAGCAAGCCTAATACTT
The DNA here is from genome assembly GCA_013397865.1 of Struthidea cinerea. Taxonomy (NCBI): domain Eukaryota; kingdom Metazoa; phylum Chordata; class Aves; order Passeriformes; family Corcoracidae; genus Struthidea; species Struthidea cinerea. Next base: position 457,340 of record VZTI01003411.1, read on the forward strand.
GCTTGCTTCATTAGCAGTGGAAAGAAAATTGAAGCTTCTCTCCTTAATAGCACATTAGATTGAGGAACAGAACTGGAGGCAAAAGATACATCTATTTTCTGAGTATTTAAAAACCAGAACAAAACACAGAACACATCCCGTCTTAGCCAGGGGCAGAGTAAAGTGAGAAATGAATAGGCATGAAATTTTTTTACTGGAAAAGCAACCCAGACTTCTCTGAATCTTAGCCTGCCTTTGCCACCAGCTGCTGGACTTTGGGAAGCACTTAGCAGTCATTGACGACATGGGGGTGGACATACAGGCTACAGAACTGGTTATACCTTAATTTTGTCTGGTACCCATCTGTCTTGTGGCAGGAAAAGGGAAATTAATCACAAATTCTCTTCCTACAGTCTGACTTGTTTGGCAAGGGAAGAGGGCTCAACAGCTCCCCAGAAGTGCTCTGCACTCATGGCTGCTCGACGGTGGATACAAACTCCCATCAGGTGGGAAAAGCAGGACATTTCTCCACGGAAATGCTCAGGCTCAGGGCAGTCTAAGCGTGTGTTTAATCACCTGGATTAACTCCAAGCTCTTTAAACTGTAATTAACAATGGCAGTTCCAAGCTCCTCTAATTGAGGGAGACCAGTGCAATTTCAGGTGAGCCTGGTTTTTTGTTAGCCTGTTCACTGATCCTAGGAATGAAATAGACTGCAGTCTTACAGTCCTTTTGTCATCTCCACAGAACTTCTTTCGAGTTTTAAACCAGTGCCGTGTAGTATTTGAGTTCCCACTGTGTACCTGAAAGAAGGTGACTGGATCTTTTCTGAAAGAATATAAGATTAATGGAAGCTCTGATAATTTTTAGGAGAAGTGCCATCAGCTTTCTAGAAAGAAACTAATAAAAAACTTCACCTTCCAAAAACCAGACCCCTGAACTGAGAGTAAATGAGAATTAAACTGTTTTATTTTGAAATCTAATTTTGTATAAGCAGACAGTAGCAAATATTTTTGTAAAAGCAGTCAATGTATGTTTGTTCTTAATTCTGATGTTAGTTTTACTGTAAGGTAATCACAAAACAGAAAACTGAGGATGATGTCTCTAAACATCAGTATGTATGATGATAGATACATGTGCTGGTTTGGCCAAAATTTAGTAATATATCTCCTGAGAGAAAAACGGGTTACAACCACCCCTCCCCCCACCAGGTTCGGGAAAAAAATTTTCCTCAAAGGAAAGTGAAAGAGATAAAAACTATTTATTTAAAAAACACACAGAAAAAGGAATAATAATGCTAAATAATGAAATCTCTCACTGTGGAGAGAAACCTGGGAAGATTTCAGAGTTCTTCTGTAGGTGTGGTGGTCCTCCTCCTCCTTGGAGCTGGGTCGGTGTGGGCCCACCCCCTGGGCCTCTGGGAAAAAATTCTCCCGATGTCTTCAGATGTTGTTAAAACAGTCCAGAAGAGAAGAAGGGAAAAACCAAAGTCCCAGGAAAACAAAGTTCAACTCTCCGTCTCCCGCTGGAAAAAAAGAAGAGCCGAAAAGCTGGCTGAAAAGCACCAAGGGTGTTTTCCCCTGCTTTGCTGCCGCAGAAGCAGAGGAGTGTGCATTGGTGCCCTTGAAACAACTGCTGTGAAAAGTTCATTCAGTTTTTTTCTCTCTCCCCTCTCTCAGGCTCAGTTTAAAGACACAGAAAAGGCACAAAATTAATTTCTGGGCATAGGGCAACGATAGGGGATACACATCATAAAGGCACCCCAAGACAATACAAAATAAACGTGGATAACATCTTACAGAGTGTCATATCAAAGTTTCAACATTTAAAAGTATTGGGCTGCTCTTTTTGTCTCTTCTGCCTTCCTGCAGATTCCCTTCTTCTATCTGCTGTAACCTATTTTTCATAATGAAAAGAAATTATGATCTCCAGAGTGGAACAGGACAAAGGACAGGGTGAAGGTGGGCATATGTAATGAATTTCTGTAGTCACTAAATTTACGTATAAAGCTGACATTTTATTTTTAAACAGCCATCAATCCAAACACATGCAAAATACAAGAATTGCATATAGGCTTCAGGCAAACGGTAAAGTGTTGCATAGCTTGTTTACATGTGCTCATTTAAAGCAATGTTGACTCCTGTGGTTTTATTTGGGAAATCTGCTTTTTTGTTTCCTGATGTCACAGTTGAATATTTCATATCTGTGCTTGAGTTTTTCATCCTATGCCAAATGCAGGCAGAAATGAAAACTGTGAGATATGGGTTTTTGAATACATATGACATATAAAAGTAAACATTTATTTTGCTCACTTAGTTTAAATAAAAAGGAGCTTAAAAACATAATTACTGACTTAATGAGCTGGTGCCAAAATGTAGCGACCTGTTTTGTCACAAGCATTTCTAATACTTTGTTGCTTCTAGATTAATACATAAGAACTCTTGGGGTTTTCACTGTGCCACTGGGGGATTTTTAGGGGTTTGGTATAACTGTGGACTTCATAGTATCTTATAAATTGTAATTTTTTTGGTTGTTCACTATTAATATTTTACATTTCTACATGTCTGTATACTTCTGTACTTACAATTACTTTGCTGAAATTTGAAGAGTTAGAATAAACATAATTATAGAAGAAAATGAGGAATTACTGGTTAGGATAGTTGAAAAATAACTTTATTTCACATCCATTCTCCTTGAATCAGTAAAAAATTGTAATCAAAATAAAAACATTACTGTGATGTTTTTTCAATATATCCCTGATTTGCCTTGATGAAGGAGTTTAATTTTAATGTTGCACATCTTCTTTTTTCCCCACTAAGACTTCTGCTACTATTGATAAGGATTTTGCCTGTAATTTTCCCTTTGCAATGCTTGTTGAAGCATAGCCCAGATAAACAAAAAATAATCAGTTGGAGCTGAATATTCTAGCATAATTTAAAGTTCTATTTTAAGACTTCTGAATGAGAAACCAGCTTAGATATTCTTGTGCATTATAATTACAAAGCTATGATCCAAAATTGTATCATTGTCTTTTCCACAGATTTCCTAATCCTTCTAATTGTTGATTTTCCTGAACACCACTGTCAGCGGGTACAGTTGGCAACAGACTTCTTTCAGCCAGCTTCTGTTAAACAGCAGAATTCACATTGCTCTCTTCTCATTTGAGGATATTCAGGTACGGTGTGCATGGCTGCTGCTCTACTGAAACATAGCTTTAATTTGGTGGGCAGTCATCTTGAAGCTAAGGCAAATCAGCTCACCAGATTCCAGAGCAAGATGGAGCAGACTGTTATTCTTTGTACATGCATTGCATGTATATACTTACTTTTATTTACATATATATGCATAGATATATAATGGGTGTGAGAGGCCTCTTTGGTGCTGAAATGGTGTCTTGCCTGCTGCCCATCAGCTGGAGCACAGTGGAATCAGTTGTTCTGAGGAATAATCCCAGTGATTCCTTCAAGAGGAAAACACAGTGAATGAATGCATAGCAGGAGTGTACTGACCTTCCAGTAGACTTTACTGCCAAATTTAGAGTCGGCCACTGTGCTTCCACAGGACTGCAAAGCTGCAAAGCTGTGAGCAGTGGTTTCACTCAGAGTCATTCTGTGGTTTAAAGGCTGACCTCCTCCTGCTTGATTTCTTGTGGGGCAGGGAGCTGGCAGGGAGCTGGCTTGCACTGTCCGGCTCTCACAACAGGCAAACACATTAAAGGAGACAGCTGGGGGTTTGTGATGGCTGTTAGATAGAAATATACAGAGCACAGCACAGTGAAATAGAGGGCAAAAGAGGAAGTGGGGAGGGCGGGACAGAGCCATGTACAATGGAATAAATTATTTCCTTCAGTGTGAAATGAAAAGAGGACGTGAATGCTCTGAAATAATCAGCACACAAAGCACTGCTGAAGGAAAGTGGATTGCCTGGGAAAACTATTTTTCTGTACAGATACCACTAGGCACTGCTTCTTAAAGAAAAAACAAATTGATGTGGAAGATATCATCAAACAACTGTGAAAAAGAAATTATCCAGGACTACTTTTTTTTCTTAACTTGCTTTGTAGAGAGACGAAACAACAATAAAGTTGTCAGAGTTAATTCTTGACCATGTTTCTTTTGTATTTTCAGTTACTGTTTTGTAGTATGTGAGTACCACCCCTTTGGTCCCTGAAGGATATACTCCCCATGAACAGGTCATGAACAATAGCTCATTCCTTTTGTTCCTCTCTTTGACTACCCACTCTGCAAAGATGGCTGAGCCAGGGTAAACAGCAATGCCCTTTACATGTCTCATGATGCCATTAAATATCAATGAAAGTAAACAAGATCCTTGATTAACGCAAATTGTCATTCTTATTACATGTACTATTGCTTTTATATTTTTATTTTTAAGCAAGTCTGCTCATTAGATTAACCAGCTGCACTCGGTAATAAAAATTGAGTCATTAATTCTTAAAATACTAGGAGATGAATGCTATTAGTGTTTGAGATCTGAACTAAAACCTTTAAAGTAAACAGATCCAGGACTACATGAGTCAAAAATGCCTGTTGTCTGAGATGGAGCCACAGGCATGGACAAGTTGCCAGCAGGCAGGTGTTAATGGCTGTCAGTATCAGTACCCATAGGTGCTGAAAGGAGCTGATGCCTTCCAATATCTTCAACACGATGCCTATTGACACCATCATGTACTGGTAACGTCTTAATCCCTGGCCACTTTGTGAACATTGAATGAGAAATAAAGCTGGGGTTTTTTACCAGCACATCCAAAGTTTGGAGGGTTTATCTCCGGGAAATTAATATTAAACCAATAATTTGGTGACCACTCCTTTAGTTTAAAATCCTGTAGAGGTGAAATGGGTGCAAAGTAAGAGCTCTGAGCTCACGTTAGGGACTATATGACAGCACCATGCAGAAACATGTGGGTTGGGGTGCTTCTTGCCAACATTAATAGTGGAAACATCTAGACTCTGTTTAAGATGTGCCTGCCTCAGTCTCTTGATTATAGCCTGCTGTTGTAGAATCACGGGGGTAATGATCTGAAGTCGGTTTCCCATTCCTGAAAGCAAAGATCAGTACTGCAAATATAAAAAAGCTAGACAAGCTACATCCTACCCTTACTATCTTCCCAGCACGTAAAGTGGGATGCCCCCAAGTCCGTTTGGTTTGTCTCAGTGCCTTGCCAGGTGTTTGCTGGCTTTTACACAGTTGTTTGGTATCAGCAGCTGGAGGATGCAGAGGATTCAACACCCTAGCCTGTGTCTATCAGGCAGCGCAGTGGGCATGCAGCCAAATGAAAGTTGTCAGACATGGAGCGTGAGGCCATGTGTGTGTTGGGAAGGCTTCATAGGGGTTCAGCATCAGGAAGGCTGTGCAGAGGCCCCTCAACTGCATTTGCAGGGTGTAAATTTAGGGTTATGATGACATAACTTTGTGGTGAGCACAAGAGGTTAATGAATGCAGCAGTGTCTTGAAAGGAGACAGTTATTTATAAAAAAATATGAGACCATTATCTGGGTTTTTTTGTGCAGTTACAGAACTACAGCTGTAGTAAGAGATGTCTTCTGATTGTAACATACTCCAGAAGTGATCAAATACTAGGACTAATTTAGTGCAGCTTTCTGTAACCGAAAATGTGTATGTAAGAAGGTGATCAAAACCAGCTGATGGGTAGCTACCATCATATAGCCAGGTCTATATCTGGTTTTGCAGGAAAGAAGGCTACTCAGTTTTTTGTTTTCCCAAATGAAGTGATGATTATTTCCCTTAGCTATTTTGTATTCCCATGGATTTGTCAGTTTGTGAACAAGTAGGGAATCCAAATTAAGAATACACATTCCTATTGGATAATTCAAGACTAGAGAGTGATGAAGAATCTGATGCAAGTACCATCCACAGTTTCAGTGGTATCAGTAGTTCTGGACAGCATTTTAACCTTAGAAAAAAAAAATAATAAACCTCTGCTACAGAAATATCATTACTTTCATTTGCCATGTAGGAAGTGCACAATATTTTCTGTAGCAGATTAATAATTTCAAAATGAAATGTTTATCGCTCAAATCCAACTTATTCCTCCCAGAATTGATTTTACCAGCTGACATGAATCATGTTGCAATTATATGAGTCTAATGATTAGGAAAGAGGTCTCATTAGGAGGAAATAAATAAAAAACCCCTTTTGATTAAAACTTGTTTCTAAAATTTCCAGAAGTTTTAAAAGCATAAATTATGTTAATTGGAAAGATAGATAAAATAATTTTTGTACAGGGCTCCACCATGCATTAACAGATTATCTGTATTATTAGTTTTCTTGTTTTATTTAAGATTAAATATATTTATTTTTCCATTTTGCAGGCTTTTGACTAATAACCAAATTAGAAAGATTTCACAAAATTGCTGCAAAATGTGTAACTCAAAATAGAAACATCTCCTGGATGACCCTCAATGGCTAAACTGTGATTTTTAGTCATTAAAAAATAATTTAAAATATATTATTTAAGTACAAGACAGCTTATTCACAGCCTGCCATATTTAGTTTACACTTACTGAAAATTGTGCAGTTCAGTAAAAGGTGATTGGACTAATGAACTAATTAGAAATAATTTGTTCTATGTGTTTTATGCCTACTGCCTTAATTTTGAAAAAGAACTGCATAAATTTATCCTTTCTGCTGATGCTTTCATTGGCTTCCCATAAAATTTTAATCACTAAACAGAACTGCTCTTAGTCATATTTATATTTTGGGGGAATTTGTGACATTCCATTTCATATCAGGAACAAAAGACAAAATATTATTCAACACAACATTGACGTTGAAGTTTCTGTGTAAAAAAACCCCAACATATTAATTGACTCTGATCAACTTACACATAAAAACTTTGAGCATTTAAGATTCTGCCAAAGTCTGCTTTAACATTAATGTAATTAACATATTAAATGTGAGAATCATGAACATGTAGACAAGAGATTAGGTCAATCTTTTTATGACAGAAAGTTTAATACACTTAACAGTAACAACATATGCACATAGACCAGATAAGGGATTGAAATTATTAAAGATAATTAGCAGGAATTTTGATGGTGTTCTCTTGAACAGGGACAGAGTAAAATGTACACCACAGCTCTTCAAGAATCTAAGACAAAATATAATGTGTTTCCACCATTTCCAAGAATATGTGGAGACCATGAAAAGTATAAAGGTTTTTCATGTCGAAAATTCTATTTGAGAGGAAAAAAAGGCTACTTTTAGATCTATATACTAATTGGGCTAATTTCAACATTTCAGAAAGCAGAATTCCTGAAGCAAGGGTTTTAACTGTTGATCTGTGAGCACCTAGGGGATGAGAATAGGTTTTTCAGCTGATAGAGTTCAACTAACATCTTCCTTGTGACTTCTGTCTGAGGCAGGAGTATTGGATGATGCTTTAACTCCACACACTACCTTTCACACACTTTCATTGGATGTTCTTACAAGCAGCCTATGGAAACAAAATCTAAATGAAGGAACTGACTGGTGGGTAATAACCACATTGGAAAACCTAATCTTGGTAGCTCTCGCTGGTCAGCAGTTAAGCTGGAAGGACAATATGAGTGAAATTTATCTTCAGTTCAGCCCTTAGTTAAAGTCAGTGTTAGTCAGAAACCAGCAGGAAAAGTTGTTCCCAAGGCAAGGTATTTATAGATGAAAGTGCTGGGGGCAAAGAAAGAATGGATTGTGAATGCAGTTTACTGGAATACTCCTTTGCCTGCTTTACCATCACAGGACTGAGAGAGCAGAAGATTTACCAACCATATCCAGACACAATTCAGCAATTCAGACCCATTTTATCTTACCTCAGCTTCACTGCGGTTTGAGTTTGTTACAGTTACAACAGCTCTGCTTGCTCCTGATAATATACAAAACCTGGCTGTTTAATACAGGTCAAATTTTGTCCCTTTCAGCTCAGTACGGCACAGAACATGCAAATCTTCTGTTACATAGTGTTTGGCAAATGAACTAATCCAGGCAGAGGAAGACACATGGCTGTACCTGTAAGTCATAAAGCTATTTCAATTTCTGTATATCCGCAGTACACCGTGGAAGGCAGAATAGAAAACTACTTTCTGTTATATATTTTCCTGCCGCAGCATTGTCTAGACAGAAGGCTTATGGTTAATTTGTTTATTCACAAGGCTCTGAGGAAAACTAAAACAAACCTGCCCACCAAACAGCCACCAGATACAGTGCTATCACTTAAAAAAAAAAACAAAAACATTAATGCAATCACCTTCTCCCCACATAATCTTGTTCACTTGACGTACTTCATCTTTACCAGAAAGGTTAGAAATTGACTTTACTCATACAAGTGCTAATCACTGCTCTGAAGTTTTCTATTCAGACTTAGCTGTTTTTTATTAGATTTTAACTTCTGACAGCTCTCACTATACTTTTTACAACTTCCAACAAATAATTTGAAAGCCTGTGGGGTTTTTTTTTTATGATTTAATATCTGCCTTTGTGTGTGTTATAGTATTCATCTAAACCATTAGAGCCTTCAAGATCCATGAAAATTAGGCTGTTTTCTGGCTGTTAAGGGTTTGGATGGATCAATATTTAATTCATATTTGTCTCCAATTTATATGGTAATCATCTATTTTATACTCAATCTGTATCATACGGATGGTTGATTTAATAAAATCTGTACTTGTTCTCATAAATACAAGTTTTACAGAATGAAGACATTGCTCAAACTCCCACTATAATTAAAGGAATCTTAAATGAGATGGGTTGACTAGTGACTTGTTATAGATTTTGATAACACCTATAAACGCATAGCAAACACATCTCAGTTAGAAGACCCCAAAGATTTTTCCAAGATGCTATCCCTTATATTTTTCTGTTGTTATTATTTTTTTAATTTGGTCTTTTCCTTCCTTCCTTCCTTCCTTCCTTCCTTCCTTCCTTCCTTCCTTGAGTTTTGTCTTGCTTGTTTGCTTGTGTTTTTCGGGGAGGTGGAAAAGCNAACTGAAAGATATGTTACTGTATTTGTGTTTGTCTCCAAGCTGATTCTGCATCTCCCTCCCTCCCTCCCTCCTTGGAAAGCTTAACATTAATAATTTTACTGAGTTGTCATCCCTGTTTTTATACCAGTTCACAGAATTGCTTCTTTGTGCTGTTGTTCTAATTCAATTCTTTGGGCTAGCTGGGAGGTATTTATGTTTTTCAATTGTACACAGTCTCAAAGCTGGACTCAGTTCCTATTATAAGCACCCTCTCTAATTTCTCCTTTTGAAATGAGGAGCTCCAGGCACAATCATTGCTTTTTTTCCTCATGCTGTATGAAAAAATATAAAATTAAAGATTTGCTACAGTTTCAGAGCACACAGAAAGCCCCAGATGCTTGTGCATACCTTGCCACGTACGCATAAAGAGGGTCTGGATGATGGTATGACAGCATTGATGTATGTAGGGAAAACTGGATCATTGCTATCCTTATCTAGGATAACCTACAAGAACAACGGAGATTTTCTAAGCTGCTCTGGTGTATAGCAAGTCAGACCACAGTGCTTTCAATTAAAAGCAGGGATGCCTGTCAAATTGCTTTGGAAATTGCTCTTCCCTTAACAAAACCTAGGACAATTACTTAAGGCTTGTAGGAATAAGGCCTGGAGTTTTTTATCCTACTGAGACTGTTCCCGAGGCAGGTCTGCTCACTGGTTCACACGACAGGTACAGCACTCTAGAACTGGATGTACCTTCTTGGGAGTGCTGGGCTACTGCTTTATAATTATGTGCCTGAAGCTCACCAGAGCTGCACTTTTGGAGCTCAGCAGCAGTTAAAAGACAGGTTTTCAGTCACGATTTTTTCAGGTCAGGATATGTCACTGTTATAGTGGAGAGTGTGGAATTACTCATTTCTACAGGTGGACACCAGAGAATGCACTTAAAGCTGGTGCATAGACAACACGAGAATCCAAACTGTCTAAACATGTGCACGTCTTGCAATACAGTGCTCTTTGTAGCCAATCAGCCAGAGGTTCCAGAATGATAGCCTGGTCATGGTGCCTCGTTAGAAGGCAAGTTACAGTATAAAAACTGTACCTCTGATGAGTACAAAGGCTCAAACTGGATTAGGATGCCTCCAGTGGTCAGTGGTAGCATCGTTTAGAGAATTGCTGGATCTACTCCTCCTACATGATATCCCATGTGCAGGTTAGAGATGGCTTGAAGCCAGTCCTCCTACAAGGATTTTTAATAATAATGTGCAGATGGTGTGCATGATGAACTGGGCATCATTCAAACATCAGAGGACTGCTTCAGAGGGAGAACAGTCATGTAAAATGCCTTGTGGGTGTGAGCATAATTCACTGTTTTACAGCTTAATTGTGAGCAGAAGCAGGGCCAGCCCAATCAACACAGAGAAAGCCAGGTCAGCATGAGAACAACCATTCATAGCTAAACAGTTGTTCATTAAAATCTGTTTTGTCTTTTATTTAAAAACTTCTAAGAATGGGGGTTCCTTATCCTTACATTATCTAATCTAATACTGCTAAGAATACTTTTTGTTTTAGCCACGTGAATTAGGAATAAAAATTTATTTTTCCTTTTGATGATATTTTGCACTTTGTAGGCTAGTAGAGTATCTTTTCTGTTTACTTAATTTTTCTTCTCTTTTTCTCCTGGATTATAATCCCCATATTTTCTAAAAGAATGCATTTTCTAGGCCTCCAGTCTCCTTTGATATTCTTCCCTTGACTTTTTAAAATTTATGTAATTCCCTAATTAGGCCTCAGTCATGCTGACTAATGAAGAAGGATTTCTTTGTGTCTAGTGTATAGTAGTCCCACTGACATTTCTTCTCAGCACTTTGTGTATACCCTTTATGCCTACTGCTACATAACTGCTCCAACCCAATTGCATCTTTTTATTTCAGTACATTTCTAGAAAATGTCAAGAACATTTTGAATTCAAGACTCACATTCCCTCCCAGTTTCCAAATTAAAAAGCATACTCACAGGAGCTCTGGATGAGGAACAGTTCCTGTACAATCCCTCCAGTGCATCCTCTTGTTGATGACCACAGACCATTTCAAGCCAGTACAGTACTGCATCCTTCTTACAGTATTCTTTTCCAGAGCACAGGTCACCCTCACGGTTTCCCTGGAGGGAAGGACCACTTGGGTGGCAAACAAAACTGAAAGATATGTTACTGTATTTGTGTTTGTCTCCAAGCTGCTTCTGCATCTCCACATGCATGGAGGAGCGTCTCCCCTTTGATGTGTCTGTGCAGTCCAAGGGGAGAGGAAGAGGAGTTGTTCCTGCCCCTCTTATTGGAGTCTTGTGTGCACTATTTACCAGGAAAACCAGAACTTGTAGATTTTTCTCTCTTGGATACTTGCAAAGTACTTTGGTGACATTATATATAAACAAAAGGGGCTGTATGGTACAAAAGTTCAACTTTTTATCTCCTTCCTCTGCCTTTGAAGCAGAGGAAGGAGATAGAAACCCTCTAGAAGCCCTGGAGCTACTTTTGTTGTGACACCTTGAGACGGGGAAGTTGTATAGGTGACTCATGTGTTTTGGAGGTGAAAATCCAAGGCAGGATCACCTGGTTTTGACCTGTCATGGAAGTAGAAATCACTGACAGTAAACTAAATTTAGGAACTGGGAACCTCTGGCTGTATTTAGTCTTGACAAGTTAATGTTGGAGATAATGTATTAGTGAGTGTAGCTGAGTGAATCTCTGATAGAACTTGGACTTTGATTAATCTTTAACCAGTGAAAAAGGCTAAAACAGTGGAAAAGGGTTACATTTTCCTTTAAAACAATTTTTTTGCAATATAAAAAAGCAACTTGGAAAAAAACCATGAATACTTCATTCCTACCCATAATCTGGATAAATCATACGAAAACTTGTTTGAGACAATTCAGATAAAGAAATGCTTGTATACAGAAGGGTTTGGACAAATCTAGGCCTTAATTGTTATTAGACAATCACTGTAAAAGAGATTTTCTATTTGAAAAAGTCTTTCCATCAATCAGGTGAAATTCCCAACTCTGACCACCTAACTAATCTTCCTATTTGTGAAAGACAGCTGCACCCAGCTTTTTTATGCTTTATCTGCTTGCTTGACTCTTACTCTGTTTATGGTAATGAAGAGTTAATATTTGCTCAAAGTATGCAAAAAGCAGCAAAAAATAATGTACAAATGTTTCTAATAGGAATCTGTTTACCAACACTTAACACGTTATTCCCTTTAGAGTTCACTTCTCAGCATAGTGAATTCTTCGCTGCCACCTTAGCACAAAAGAGGAGGGAACCCAGGTGAGAAAGCAGAGCAAAGCCCTTTCATGTAGATAAAAATACAACCACTGAAGCACAAAGGCAGAAACAGCAGCATACAGATTGACTCACTCCCCTTTCACTTACCCTTCCTCCCCCTGAAACAGCGAATTCCTGAGACATGCTGCTTCCCATTACATGAAAAGGGAGGGAAGAACCCAGTGGCAGGTTAGGGATGCAGCTCTCATGGTATCTAACACAAAGCTAACCCAGTGAGAATAGCTTTTGAGCTGCAAAAATGAGAGATTTGAGGAGATTGCCAGATTTTGGGAATTATGATTCAAGGTTTGCTATTAATGCTCAGAAGTCACGGTGGTTGGCCACAGTATAAAAGGTTATGTTATTTTGTGATAGGGATTTATGAGTTATTTCATGTTAGTATTTTATTTTTGTGTGAGTGTTTGAGAGTTTTTTCATGTTTTTAACTGGAATACTGTCCCAAGAAATGGTAGATCAGGTTTTCCCAGATGATTTTGAATTGAGATTTTTCTTTAATTAGCACATACAATTCTGGATGTCAGGATGGAACTGGTGTATGGTCAGGAATACATCTGGCTACATTAATTAGGAAAATTTTGTTGCATTTAACTCTTGCTGGCAAAAGATCTTCTACAAGGGATTTAGGAACATGCCTCTGTGGCAAATTATAGGTAGAAGAGCTACAGAAAGGCATCTCCTAACAGGTGCTGAGTGTTCATTTCCCCTGTACAGCAACAGCTAACATCTGAACTGGTGGTACCGGGAACTCTTTACAAGACATGGAGAAAACCTAGTTTAGAGAAGGTATTAGGGAAACTTCCCTGTCCCATCATTCAGGAGCCACTCTGGCAGTCACACTCACACCACCTGAGCTGGGACCGAGGCCCCTTTACAGATAAACCCCCCACATTCATGCAATCAGACAAATGACCACTGAAAGAGGAGAAGGCACTAAAAGCAAAATTATGAGCATGTGCTGTTGTTTTCTTCCCCCAGAAACTGTTTTGAATAATGAGTTTCATTAAACAACCAATTTGTTTTGAAAAATTTTACAAATTATTGAGTGAATAAAATAAAGTATTAATGCCATGCCATGTATATTTCATCACTGGGAAGAATCTAATTTTTCCATAAATAAAAATTTATTTGATTACAGGAAAGATAACCATTTGAATAAAAGATAATTGCATCTGACATTAATGGCTTTTATTTGTTTTGGTTGCAATTTATCTCTCCAGTTGTCTGTACAAGAACAAAATTCCAACAGTCAATCAACAGGCATTTCCGGAATATCTGTAGCAGATTCAAAACTATTTACTGAAATCTCTGCAACAAAGTTTCTAGAAATTTTATTATTATTATTATCTTGTGCCCTGAAATACGGAAATTTGTATTTTAGGACTGGATAAATTCATTCAGTAAATACAACCACAGGTTCCATAATTAAAATTTGCCACTGTTATCTTGTTTTAGAACGATAATAGTCTAACTATGGTTCCTACAGAAGGATATTGCTGCCCAGTCTTCTTTACCAATGTAGAAACACCAGCAACCACAGCAGGAAAGTGCAATGCAATTTGGCACATGGTGCCCAAACAAACCAACAAATCCTTTCTGTATGTGCAAAAAAAAAAAAAAAAAATTATGTACAGAACTGAATAATAAAAAAGAATGGAAACCATAATTAAGAAATTTTACATTCAATAGAATGAATGCCACTGAAATATGATTTGAGATTTTATTCTGTATTTTTAGCAGTTAATAATTTAATGTTTACCTTTGAAAAACATTTTGAAAATTAATGATGTCTTTGGGGTTGCAGTCAAAGTTTTCATTTTCTGTTTTAAAACTAGAATAAAACCAATTATGACTTCCCATTACAAAAAAATGTTTGTGTTAGCAAAAGTAAGTTAACTGCTGAGAATAATATTCTAAGGTCATATAATTACCAAAAGAATAGTTAATTATTTCTCAAATGTTTCTGTGTCATTACTTAATAATGCTACCATAAACATCCTCATAACAAGCTATGCTAAGGGGAAAAAAACATGTTTTTGATGCATTATCCCTAGAATTCTTTTCAGCTTTACCTTCTAACAGCTGCAATACAAATATTTGCTCAGCTGCGTGTATCTGAGCATGCATCTGAAACCCAGGTGCAGACACGTAAAATGGCGACAATGAAAATATGGAAATAATACTTAAAAACTGGTTCAAGGCTCATTCTAATGTGTTTCACTTTCTTTTGCCAGTCACAATGCACTGAGCCCTGGCACAAGTAGCCAAGACAGTCTCTGGAGTTGCCATCCTCAGAGATACTCAAAATCCATCCATAGTCCTGAGCAACTGACTTTAGGTGGCCCTGACTGAGCAGGGGAAGGCTGGACCTGAAGTCCTACAGAGATCCCTCCCAACCTTAATTATTCTGTGATTCTGTAAAAAACACTTATTCTCTGTTGAAAAAAAAAAGTTCAATCGCAATTTTATTAATAGCTCTAATAAGAGAAAATTATGGGCACTTGTTCACAGCTTCATATCAAGTCACTCCTTCCTCAGTTTGGCAGTTCCTGCCAAATATAATCATGCTTTGGGGAAAAAAGAAAAAAAGATAATTGTTTTGATGTAGCAACCTAAGTTTTTATTTGTAGATAGAGGGTTTTTTTATTAGATGGCTGGTAATGTTAGAAAGAAAGACAAGATTTTGTGCAAGAAAGCATTTATTTTGAATTTAAAGAGAAGCTTCACTTTGCAAAGCTAAGTACACGTGAGAATAGTGGCTTAAAATTAAATTAAGTATGTAGCAGGTCATCTCTGAGAGAAAAATTGGACCAGAAAAAGATATTAAACGAGGAAATGGAAGAAGAAAGAATTGAGTCGTAATTTCTCTTATAGGTAGTAAAACTGCATATAACATGGAAATAGGACTTTAATACGCCCTAAAATCATTATCATACAGTAGTCATTTAGTCTTTGGTATTTATCAGGGTAAGGAATTATTTTTCTTGGATTTGTTTCACTCTTGTAGATTTTTTGGCGTATTTTTTTGGTATGTCTCTTTCTTACTCTTTTACCACCATCTCTCATATTCATAAATACTTGAGAAGTGCCATTTCCAGGGTGCAAGATACTGTACTGTAAAAGAATGTTTCTGTACTATGAAAATGCACCCCTTATCAAAGTTTCTTGCAAAGATATTTTGCATCTCCTGTAAAGCCAGATCAAAATTAAATATTGTAATTAACATTGGTACCATTCATGTGTTACTTAAAAGGTAGAGATAAGTGAAACAGATTCTTTTATATAGTGAAAATACCATAATCAGTCATTCATCGGATTTTTTGTTCCATTGGCAATAAATAGAAAATACATATGCCCCTTATGCTCATCAAGCGATTGGAGTCACAATCAGAGTATGCATCTTTCCTATTCTTTTATTTCAGCTGTCACACTCAGCTTCACACAGACTATGCCTTTCATGCAATCGTTATTTTTCTTTCTCCAACAAGAATGATATAATTTTAGCTTTTTCTTTAATCTGAATTTTATTCAAGTCATTGTGATTTTAGGCTTTCTCTTGTCTCCTATCTGATGCACCCTTTATCCTAGAAAATGCTTCTTTTGAGATTTTTAATCTTGAAACTTTTACTGCAGGTCTTTTGGTTTCTTGGTTTTGGCTTGTTTTTTTTTTCATTCTGTTCCAGTCACATAATAAGTGATGAATAAAATTGTTAATGGTATAGGAATTTCTCAGAAGCCTAAGTGACTTTAGAGCCTAGGAGAAGACATTTCCCTGGTACAGTGGAGCATGTACCAGGGCAGAGAGCAAGGCTGCTTTGCACTTCATCTGTTGCCATATGAGGAAGAAGCAGAACTACTCGGAGGTGTCTGGCTCAATGAACTTAATCACTATTCTGAAAGCTGTATCCCTCTTCCGAGTAAGCCAGTTGGTTAACTCTGAAAGCTGCAATCCTTAGCTCTCAGGCTCTCTCGTTAACTCAGTCCTCTTCTAATGGCACTGCCTCATCCTTCTGCACACAACACAGTTATTCATAAATCACTCTTTGCCAACTGTCGATGGAAACTTCTGCCTCTGCTTCCAAATCTGAGTAAGTTTGCATTTGCTTTGCATCCCTTCTGGGATGTAGAGTGCATTTGGAAATGTATCCTTGAGGGCACTTCTGGAAGACTCGGATTGATTTCAATGTTCCTGTAAGCTCCATGTAAGCGTTATGAGTGGATATCACCTGGCAGGGAATGTTTCACTGCCTGCTGCAATTTTAAAACACTCAAGAACTTTAAAAATATGTTTTGAATCATAGGGATTGTGTCCAGAGTAAGTTTACAGATCATTCCTTTACTCTATCACATGCTTTCCATATTGTTTCAATATACTCTCTCATCTCTGTCTTGACTGAATCCTTGGGATGTATTTCCCTGTGTGTTTATGCAAGGACAAAGTTGAAATTAGTGGCTGCTATTCAAAACACTGGTTTTTTCCACCATTATTTTGTTTCAGTGAGAAAAAGCAGGACTGGATAGGCCCCTGGTGTGTTTCTACAGTAATTAATCTGGATGAGAAGATGAAAGAACTGTTGTTAAATAGCTTTCATTTAAATGTATAACTCTTTTTTGAAAAAAAAATTTGTGACCAAGCCTTTTTTTAGAGGTGCAATTTGGAAAACTCCTCAAAGGAAATTTGCCACCTTAAAAACCAACCCGGTTTCAGGATGGACAACATGATTAATTTGTTTGTTTCAAGCTCTTGCTGGCGTTCTAACTAATTAAGCTGCACTTTTCCGTACCATAAATTTTTTTCCACTTAATCGTACTTTTTTATCAGGGTTTCACTGAAATTTTGGGTCATGCTGTTTCATCCTTTCATGTACCATCCTCAGAAGAGTATGTTACTTCATTGCAGCACACTAAAATGAGTCTTATTATCCTTTTTATATGATAGCAGACATTCAGAGGCAGCATCAGCTTCAAATTCTGAAACTCTGCCAAAATATTCAAGCTTAGATGTACAAAGTTTGGTTTCTCAGTCTGTAGTTGAAATTTCCAGATCAAAGCAGCCTCATTTGTAGTGATTGGAGTCTTTGGATATCAAGGTAAAAATATTCTTGTCCTGTCCTTATAGTTAGGAGGTAATTTGTATGTTCTGTCAAAGTCAGAACAGTAACAGTTTTGAATTATTTATGAGGACACTTCTTGAATATTCATAATTTTTAAAAAGTCAAAAAACCATGCTAGTGTCAAAACTTATGCAAAATACTCAATTCACCATTGATAACTTTCTCTTAAAGTTTTGATGTTGGTAATCAATAGTAGTCATGGAAGGATGGTTTACTGACTTGTGCATTGCTTTGCACTCTTATGCAAGGTATTTCTCTTGTTCACAGCTGTCTAAATCCTGCCAATACCAAAAATAGTCTGATAAGATGATGACTTTTCTCTACAGCCTCCCAGAATTGAAATTTTCAACCCCTGAAACCACCTTCCGAAAAATGTTTTCTGCTCTCCCGCAAGACCATATCACAGGAGATTTCAGCTGGACTGTGCCTTTTACCTCGTTTATTCTGGTCCTTTTCACTCACAGAGGTTTTTCTTAGGCAAAACGTACATTTAATGTACAATTCAAAGCCAGACTAAAAATTGAAGCAGATTTTTTTTCTGCTTTCATGAAAGAAAATTGGCAAATTACTGGGACACTCATGCTGCTTCCATGTCATCCCAAACATGCTGTTGCTAAGCTAGTCCAGGTCTCAAAGCAGTGAGGAGAGCACTATTTCTACAGGAGCATCTGACTAAGGATGGGAAGTAAATTTGAACCTTAGACGTCAGAGCTGCTGGGAGATAAGGAAGAGAAAGTAAAAACAACTGAAATGGGTTCAATGTCACCAGGAAAGCTGTGTCATTTTTCCCTTTTTTGTCTCTGGCAGTGGGTAGTAGGCTGTGGGCATGAATGCTTCATTTCTAATAAGAGGATGAAAAGCAAGCCAATATTTAAAAGAATTATTAGGAAATTAGGCTCCAAATGACATCTGGAGGGAAAAGTGATTGTAATGCAAATGTTCCATTTTAGCAAGAGAGAGATTTAAAGGAACTTATGTCATGTTACTCTAGAAAGCATATTTTTCTATTATTTTAGAATTTATTCTAGAAAGTAATACACATTAAACAGAAGTTCCCACCAATGGCTTAGCTTGGAAATGAGCTGCATTTGTGAAAAGCTCATGCCAGGTTTTCTCCTCCAATGGATTCCACCTCCAGCTGCCTATCATCATTGCCACAAGCATTTTTCCATGTATATTGTATCATTCTCCTGCTTAATGCAACTAAAAATAGGTCACCATATATTTTACTGGGCTATTAGAATATGATGCTTAGCCAAGATTGCTGTAACCATTTAGAAAACGTATACAGTATGCACACATGTTGTTATAATTTCTGAAGTTTTTTGGAACCGCTTGAAATGTTTAATACATTTTTCTTTAAGTGTTATAAACAGAACAGAAAATAGTTCCCATTTCCTTTCCCTGTCCAGCTTTTATGAAACAGAAATAATTTTTTTTAACACAGCTCATTAATACCCATCCCTGACCAATGTTTATCCTTTTGGATGAATGAATGCATCAAAAATATCTTGTACAGACTTGTGTATTACAAGTGCTTCTGGAGAGAAAATTTTATCAGGATTGCTCTTTCTCACCTGTCAGAACAACTGTGTTGTTAATCTCGGAATAAACAAGTCCAGAAAGCTTTTGACAAGGGCATTTTTTTTCTGTTTTGCTAGAAAATGTCTTCATTTGTAATTCTAACAGTAAAGAACATTAACAATAGACTGTGAATGTATTTCTATCCCGCTGCAGCAATAGCTTTAGAGCCAAAAAAGTGCTTCAAAGTAAGTGTTTCAAGGTAAATGTTATTTTCTTAGTATCATCTGGAGTAAAAAGAGCCTTCACATATAATCCCTTTTCTTTACTTTGTAAGGCAATTTCGATTCCCTCACGTTTCAAATTTCCTCTTTTTAAAAAACAACTTATATTGAGAAAAGTATTCTGTAAAAACCTTTTTCTTGGACCATTTTATACAAGATTGTAAAAGAAAAAAAGAAAAGCTGGTTCATTTTTCATCCTGAGATTATCGTTCACATACTAACCACCAAAATTCTTTCTTTTTAATTTTTTTAAAATTTTATTTTTTCATCACATTTCGCTACTTGGCAGTGTTGGTCACGAAACTAAAAGGAAAGAAGAAAGGTTGACAGCTCCAGAGCACAACAGGGATGAAACCAAGCTGGAATATTACATTTAGTGGATTTACCATCCTTGGAGATATTTAAAACCCATTTGGACACGACCTGGGCAATTGGCTCTAGAGTGTCCTGCTTGAGCAGGGGCACTGGACCAGATAACCTCCAGAGGCTCCTTTCAACGTCAACCATGCTGTGATACCAAATTCCTATGAGGGCCAAGCTAATTTCTAAAAAATGAACTATATCATTTATTATTATTATTATAGTTATTGCATTAAAAATTCATTTTTTCCAAGCATAATTTTCTGTTTATTATGATTTTAATTGACAAGACCATATATAGGATTTATCTGGATTCCAGACTAAACTCTGTAGGTGTTGTGCTAGCATCAGAAGCTCTGTTCTGAAAAGCTGGCAGTGAAAGGCAGGTGACAGAGTGAAGACAGGTGCAGTCAGATATTGCAGAAATGCATACACACATAAAATTATAAAAGTTATTTGCTTTAAAGAAGTTGGTTGGGTTTTTTTTTTTATTTTGAAGACAAAATTTTAAGGAAAAAGTATTTTTTTCCTAAAACTAGAACATAAGCAAAATAAGAAGGGAAGCAAGATTACTACTTTTCCAGTGATCAGAGCAGGAGATTGGAAAACAGATATTATGCATTTTAGAGCATAGTATCTGTGCACGCATGGCACACGAGTGTTAGAAGAGAAGAATTCTGCAAAATCCTGGAATTCAGTTTCCTACCTATGAAATTGTTATGACCTACCACCCGAGAGATTGTTACTGTGGGTGAGGCAACAAATGAATTCATTATTCTCCTTTTGATATTCAGCATATTATGAGTCATGTAGGTACCATATAATAACTATGAGTTGCCCCCCCCACCACCCCAACCAGAATGTAGCAGTATTAATAAAAGAAATCCACAGGGAATCAGTATAGTAGCTATCAGCAGTTCTCTGATCAAAAAATAACTGCTTCTTATTATGCAGAGATAAATTAAGACATCAAGCGGAGTCACCAGAAACAATTCAGAGCCCACATAATGAAAAGCAATCTGAAGTTTCCTCTGAATTTTATCCAGCTGTGCTCAGTTTCAAGGCAGAGAAAAAGAGCAAAATAATAATACAGTACTCAGCAAACCAACTCACAACACTGTCTGTTTTTATTTTCAACAGAGATGAGAGAAATACTCATTTAAAGTCTAATTTTTCAAGCTTTTGGCCTACACAGTCTGGAGTTAAAGAACAGATATATCAGTTGGAAGGGACCTACAAGGACCATCTAGTCCAGCTGGACCAGTCTAGTCCTGACCAGGGCTGCCCAAAAGTTAAAGTATATTATTAAGGACATTGTCTGAATGCCTCTTAAACACTGACAGACTTGGGGCATCAACCACCTCTCTAGGAAGCTTGTTCCAGAGTTTGAACAGCCTTTCAGTAAAGAAATGTTTCCTGATGTCCAGTCTAAACCTTCCCTGGCGCCATCTTGAATCATTCCTACATGTCCCATCTCTGGATAGAAGGGAGAAGAGATCAGCAACTCCTTCTTCCCCTCTCCTCCTTGGGAAGCTGTAGGGAGCAATGAGGCCACCCCTCAGCCTTCTTGTCTCCAAAACAGACAAACAGAGTCTTCAGCTACTCCTCACAGGAGCTGTCTTCTAGTCCTTGCACCAGCTTGGTTGCCATCCTCTGGATGTAACTGAGTACCTTCACATCCTTGTTAAACTGTGGGGCCCAGAACTGCACATGACACTCCAGGTGAGGCTGCACCAACGCTGAGTAAAGCAGGATAATCATCTCTTTTAACCTGCTGGTGATGCTGTGTTTGAAGCACCCTGGGATAGATTTTGCCCTCTGAGCTACCGGAGCACACACGGCTGACTCACACTGAGCCTGATGCCCACCAGCACCCCCAGATCCCTTTCTGCACTCCTTTCCCAGTGTAATTTTGTCTCCTGTATTACTCCATCCTAGGTTCAGAATCTGGCATTTGCAAGCTGTGTCTAATTTTGAAATACTATTTTAGAGATGTGAGTTTTCCCATTATTGACAGGGAAGCATGAAGGCAAACTAAAATAAGACCCAACTGTCTTCTCCAGCATGTGAATCCCGTATTCCTGTGCTCATGATGAGGGACAGTAACTGAAAATTCCAGATGCATAGCAGGTGCCTCAGCATCCTTCTCCACTCCTCCTGCAACAGCACTGTGCATATGCAGCATGCACCCCGACCAGCATTAGTGCCTTGTGTCCAGCTTTGCAGGGACTGTTTTCACTTAAACCATATACCCAGATTACTGAAGAAGAAATCGAAACCAAAAAGTTTAACCTTTTTTATCAGTTTTACGAAGTTAGCACTTAATTGCTTGCTTCGTCTCTTTCTATTATCTTTTTTTTGGAGTCACTCTTGTCTTCACAGACATCTGGTTTATTTTGCTAGCTGGTGTTGTAGTAAAGAAAATGCATATTAGCTGCGGGTGAGTGCTCTTCTGATGGGGAAAAATTGCACTGGATTGTTAATAAAAATCTGGCAAGGTTGGTGTATAATTTAGGATTTCTGAAGGAAGGGCAAATATCTGTCTCACTCACACAACCGTTGTCACATGTCTGTAAGCTTTACTATTCTTAGTTATACAAAGTCACTTTTCTAATATAGATTATTCCTGTCTTCATGTCTAAGTGTTGGTATCTCTGTCCTACCTGTTTTCTGCCCATGCTGATAACAGTGTCTTGGGAC
Source organism: Struthidea cinerea (assembly GCA_013397865.1). Classification (NCBI taxonomy): domain Eukaryota; kingdom Metazoa; phylum Chordata; class Aves; order Passeriformes; family Corcoracidae; genus Struthidea; species Struthidea cinerea. The sequence continues at coordinate 479,612 of VZTI01003411.1, forward strand.
ACTGATGATTTTAAACAGGGGAATGCTTGCTGAGTGAGAGAAGACACTGATTCTCTCTCGGTTCCTGTGAGCCAACCTATTAGCTGCTGGCAGGCTTTATTGAATCAGCATGTGGCTTAAATCCAGAAACGAATTATAATACAAGATTAGAGTTATGGTCTCAAACTAAAAACAATGTTAGTGCACTGACAGCTGTGATCAAAGCTGTTTTGAGTTCTCTCAGAGGCAGAAATCCCTAGGTGGCAATCAAAGGTCTCATGGTTAGGAATTACAGACAGAATTCATAATATGCTCCAGTCAAAATAAAAAAAGTCAAAAGCTACTATAAACAGAATACGCTCTTGATTAAGAGCTGGAGCTCTGCAGGCTAATTTAAAATCATCTCCTATGCCAAATGACTTAGTTGCATCCCAAAAGTCCTGAAAAATATTATATTAAAAAATAAAATCTACCTAAACCAGATCAAGCACATTTAATTCTTATTTGTTTAATGGCCAAAGCAAAAGTAGCATGGGGTTAGTGTTGGTTTATAGAGGGGTAATTCTGTAGGTCAGACAAAAATGCTCAATAAACTTTCTGACAAAAATAGATAATTCTTTCTGATGTATAGAAGAAACATGATTCTTACTGCCTAAAATTTGTAACAATGCCTGCTGAGTCACTGCAGTAAGATGACCCAGCTGTGACTACGTTTATGCATAAGAACAACTCCCTGATACGCTGCAAAGGAATGTTAAGATTAAGAGTCTTGGTTTATTTATGTGTAAATTTAGGTAGATTTATTACAAGGATCTGAATGGAGTACAGTATCATACACTGTACTCAGGCTTCCTTGGCCTGAAACAGAGTATTTACTCCTGTGAAGAAGCACATGCACTTCCTGCTGGGATTTGTCTAGGGATATGATGACGGTGTTTTTCAGGTCAAAACATCTGGACCCCTTGGGGAGAGTGTTCTTGGACAGTTTTAAAAATACTTGACATGCTGACAGATATCTTTGATCTGCTCTGACTGGGCTGGAATGGATCCAGCAGGCAGATTAAATTGATGGATGATATTATTCCCATTTCTGTCTCTCCCCACAGTGATGCTCCTTCTCTGAGGTAAAATGCTGGGGCAGAGCAGAAATGCTACGTGCACAGGCTCAGTGCACATGAAGTTTCATGGGGTTGAAAAAGGAAGAGGGTCTTGGTGCTGTTTCAACTGCTTCATGGCCACTCTGTTGAAATCCTACATTGATGAGTCTGATCCCACGCTGAACAACGTTCTCTGCTGGAGAATGGGAGGGCACAAGGCAAGGGAGAGCCCCCATTCCTATTCGTTATTCATTAAAACATTCTAATGCCTTGCCTCTAAGTTTAGAAATTATGTGATATTTGGTGCTATTGTGTTACTTTTTTGTAAGTTTATATCTTACGTGCCTTGAGCGGGTTTTGATAATCTCTGCTCCAAATGGAAAATTGATGGGATGAAAGAAATATTGAGCTGATTTCTAACCATGTTATTCTGTCTTGATATTGTCCACTGATTGTTCAATCACTCAGAGGTTCATCTGCCTTGTGATAACTTTGAGCTGCTGCAAGCTTATAGAGAAAATGTCTACAATCAGGAATTATTTTATGCTATTCTGAAAACATATTGTTATAGATGTTACAAGTTTAAAAAAAAAGGAAAAATGTATACTAAAATAAATATTAGAAAGTAATGATTTATTTGTGTGGGTTATGGCCACTTATATAGTCACATTGAACTGTCAGATGACATGTCCCATTAAAGTATCTTATACCGTGCACGTACATACATGCATGGTTTAAAAGAAGGTAATGAAGTAAAACAAGGGGGAAAAAATATTCAGGTTCCTAAAATCTCATGGTAAAATTGTACGTTTAGTATTATTTATGTCTGGGTATTCTTATTATACCATATTTTGGTGAAAGAAACATGCAAATGTTCAGTTTTGTCAGTCTACCAATTGGTGTCATAGTAGCAATGAGACTACGAAGTCGGAGCCTTCAGATTCTCCTTTCTCAAGCTGCCATGCCGACTGTGACCCCTTCTCCTGAATTCAGACAAGTATCTGTATCTTTTTCATCTGTAAATGGATGGGGTTTCAGGGCTGTCAGGACACACACTGCTGACTCACACTGAGCCTGATGCCCACCAGCACCACCAGATCCCTTTCTGCAGGGCTGCCCTTCAGCTCCTGCTCTACCAATTTACACTTGTGCCTGCCATTACTCCATCCCAGGTGCAGAATCCAACAAAGAGTAGGATTAGTTCTTGCAGATGTAAGATCTAAATGTCACGTTTTGCTTTGCATTATTTTAAATTTCTGTGTTTAAAGAGTATGAATGTAGGTTTTGATCTTTCCTGTTCACTTCTATCATTGTTTAACTGTGTCAATGTTTTTTCATGGACAAAAAAAAAGTTACACTGTATCTCACAGAAATGTTTTTTCTATTGATGGTATATTATTAATGAAAATCAAGAAGCCATTTTCAGGTTGTATTTTTTCCTTTCTCCACACCTGGAAATAATTCATAGCTCAAATTTTTCATAGTTGTTCCTTTGGCTCCATAATTACCAAAATAAATGTTCCTAAAGCCCTGTAGTAAATCCTACCCAGGCAGGTACCAAATTTAGCCATGACTTGAGCATTTATTTCTAAAGAGCTAGGATTGAGTTCATTATCATCAAGAAATCGTCATAACAAGAAGGATTTTCCCAATGTAATAAAGCATCCAAGTGTTACCATTACTTTTGGAAAACTTAAGGAAACCTAATCACATGTAAAAAAATCCATACATTTTCAAGAAATTTGCAAGTGAGCAAAAACAGAAAATTTATTTGTATCATAAATTTAGCTGTATTACATTTTAAAACTCTTTAAACTTAGTGTAATTAAAGTAAATGCCTACATCCTCTTCGAGATCCGTACAAAGTGCTAGATTCAGAGTTGAACACAGGAGGAAACAGAGCATCACATGCTACATCAAAGAATGCTGGATGAGTAGTGCTGCTATCCTGGCAAAAGAAACATTAAGGACTGATACCCCCTGGAATTGCTAATGTCTCCTTAGGGTTCTGCTGTCCTGTCAATATGTCCATGTAATTCTTGTTAATACTTGTCTTGGGGTGACTTTATAATGTGTATCCCCTATCACTACCCTATGCCCACCAATCTTTTCTGTGTCTTTAAACTGAGCCTGAGAAGGACAAAAAACAAAAAACGTTTCAAAGCAGTTGTTTCAAGGACACGGAGATACGCTCCTCGGCTTCAGCGGTACCCTTGGTTTCTTTTTCGGCTCTTTTTTTCCCAGCGAGAGACGGAGGGTTGAATTTCGGTTTCGTAGGATTTTTGGGTTTTTTTGTTCTTTTCTTCTCCTCTGGACTGTTTCAACAACATCTGAACACATCAGGAGAATTTTCCCGGAGGCCCGGGGGGTGGCCCCTCGTCGACCAGCTCCGAGGAGGAGAGACCGCACCTACAGAGGACCTCTGAAATCTTCTCAGGTTTTCTCTCCACAGAGAGAGAGATCTCATTACTTAGCATTATTATTCCCCACCTGTGTGTTTGTTAAATAAATAGCTTGTTATCTCTTTCACTTTCCTTTGAGGAAATTTTTTCCTGAACCTGGGGGGGGAGGGGTGGTTGCAACCTGACTTCTATCAGAGGATATTCTCCTCCAAATTTGTCCAAACTAGGACAATACTAATGGAAACTATGCAATTGCCATGAGATTAGGTTTTGAAAAAACATTTTAAGTCCAGTGGAAACCTAAATTATTCAAATTATAACAACCCTAAATTTCCGCTATTATATATTTCCTTATGCCTTTATTTCACTTTAGTGTTCCAAAATTCAAAACTGAGTCACTATAAGAGACGGAAGTGTTATTCTACCCGTATTCCAGTGGGAAAAATTTATTGAAGAATTTACAAAAGTTATATATACGCAATAGTGTTCCTTAAAGACAAACACTTAAACTAGACAGTGTTGGGATTGAGGAGGCTGCCAGAACATTGCTGTTCTGCTACATATCCATTTCTCAGCTCAAGGAAAGTCAAGAGTCAAATGAAAAATTGATTTATTTATCAGAATTTAGTCATAAACTTTAACATCATAGCAAGATAATATTCATCAGATCAGATGTGATAAGTGAAAATGCAAACTTCTGCAATGCACCATAATCCTTTTCTTTTACATGTCCAACGACTTCGACATAATCTGAGAGCAGACAAATGGGCAGTTATCATGGTACAATAGATCCAAGGAAACTTGTGATGCAGAAGTGAAATTTTCATGCATCTTTACCCACACTGTCTTAGTTTTTTGTCTGTTAGAGGGGAAATAACACTTCCAAATTCTCAGAGTAGCTGTATTAAAACCTGTGAATTTCTAAAATTATCTACTTGGAACTGCAAACCATCTGAGAGTGATAGAAATCAGATTGACCTTATTATCTTGACATATTTCTTTCAGATGCTTTCAGATTTCTTTCCAGAAGGCATCATGTCAGGCTTTGATGAACATCACACAAAAACCCCAAACTTGTAAAGTTCATGTCTGTTCAATCAAGTGGTTTTTGATGTTGATAGACCTGAAGAATTAAGTTTTCAATCTCAAGATCAGCCTTATTACTGTGAAATAAATCAAGACATAAATAAACCTAACTTTTAGGTAAAAGCTTTTTCCTTATGTGACATTTCTAAGAAAATTTCTATCATATGAGTGGAAGAGTTTTACAGAAAAAAGGGTTCTTAAAGCTAAATGGTAACTCTAAGGAAAATAATTCAGCTACAACAGGTTTGGTTAACCCTCTCTCTAAGTGAGGCTGTGCAGTAGAGGGGAAGTGGTCTCTGCCAAGAACAACCATTCATCTGAACTTCAGGCAATTCAGCCTTTATACATTTCTTCAATGGGATTTGATATTTTCCTTACTATCATTTCAATGTGGAATCTCAAGGAAGCGTTAAGTAAGAATTTTCCCATCATACAGGAAGAACAATATATGTCTGCCTAGAAAAAATGATGCTTGCAGAGTGAGTTACACAGGCATCCCATGTAAAGACATCTTCATGCCTCCAAACCATAAGGAGACAGGCTGTATCTAGCAGCTCTGCAGTGATGGAGAGAAAACGTGGTTTCCCTGCATCTCTTTCCAGACTACACAACAATTGACCTCAATTTAACTTGCTGAAATGGGCAGCACAGTTACAGCTACTATTTCAGCTAATTTCTTCCCTTGGTCTGGAATAAAATATTCTTCATCTTGCCCGGAGGAAACACAAAGCACAAAGAGAAATTTTTCCTTTGAGGTGTTGTCTGCACAGACCACTGAGGAAGTATCAGAAGTAAGAACAGCTTCATACCTACCCTGATCCAACAAGACCAAGTGTAGAAGCAATGGAAGATGTCCCCGCCCATGGCTGGGGTGTTGGAACTAGATGATCTTTTAATGCCTCAACACAATCCACGTGTTTCTGTGAATATCCCTATTAAATGTTTGTACCCTGGGGCAAACACTCTCAGCTCAAATGTAGTAGAACTTACAGCAAGCTTGCCATCAAAGTTACTGTTTAAAAAGAATACTTTTTGTTATGTTTGGTCCATTTCAAACAAGACTTTAATAAGGAATTACTTGTGAGCTCAATCCATGATAAAGGCCAAGTCATGGAATTAGAGTGGCTGTACCGTAAACACATGTGTACATATATGTAGTCAACCAGCTGTTCTGGAGGGAATTCAGCAGTGGCTGATAATTAAATCAAATGCACCAGTTTTTAGTATCAATGGCAGACTATCATTTTATGTGTGCGTAGATGTTTTGTGACTGTGCCTTAATAACATCGGCCAAGCTTAGAAAATAATAAGTCAGGAAGAAACTTCCCCAGACTACTGCAAACTGGAAGTATTCAAGTAAACTTTAGGGCAGAACCACTGCCTCAATAAAAACTCACCACAGTTAAATCCTTCTAGTATACTGGCTGCATGTATCTTTCGACTTTATGACTGAAAAAAAACAAATCAGAATTCTGAATTTAACTTCATTGTTTTGGAACCCCGTTTTGGTTTATCTTATTACCCAAGCTTTACAGGTAAGCATTGAAAAAGACAGATATTTGATATTAGCAATCTCTAAGAGGAAGGATTTTTGAATTCTTTTTTGATTATGCTTCTTTCTTTTTCAGTAGGTGGCCTTTCAATTGTAATTTCCACTGGATATCTTGAAGTAGTTCAATTTTATTCCCCATGTTAGGTGGTAGTTCTTAGTGTTTTTTAGTTACTTATGTCATGGAGTGTATATAGAGATGTTCTAGCTGCTTGTAACTTGAGATTAATCCTAATATCTTTGCGTTAACTTTGCACACTCAGTAAGCCCCAGATCCTGCAGAGACGATTATGCCCCTACTTGCACGGAGAGTGAAATAACCGCATTAATGCTTCTGGATCTGTTCAGATTGTAGAGTTTATGATTCTGAAAGTACTCTTCTGTTGTTTCTTCTTTGGTTTTGTTTTCTAAAAGAACTTTTCAGGAGCTGCTTAGCTGAGATTGTGCTATAAAAACTGTGCTAATAATAGAACTGGAGGACGATGCATGCTAAACTGTGTTTTTCAATAAAAGAATATCAAAGCCATGACTCAAATATGATTTTGTGTTTTGACTTCACTTACACTGATATATGGATACAGATAAATAAGTGAGAGATATGTATGGGCAAAAGGCTAGGTTACATGAGTAATGACTTAATTTTCTCTCTGATGTGTATGTACTTCAGAAGTGGCTTTTGTCTTTGACACTAAAAGAGCCTGAGTGCTCCATAGCTGCTAAGTATCTTAATTTTGTCCTACCCTCAGTTTCTCCTTCACTATGATAGCGTCTCAAAAGTAATTCTTGTGGAAAGTAGAATTTATGCAGAGCATAACTATGCAGCCACTGAGCTGCACAAAAACATGAACATCAATGTGAAATAAACACTTGCCTGTTTAGTAATTTCCAATTAAAAAATGTGAAAATACCCAAAGATATTAACAAATTATTTGATTTAGTGTGGGTGAAGGGAATATATTATTTTAAATATATGAAAACTAAATACATAATGTTTGCAACCCAACATCAGTATAACTCAGTGTATGTTTCCATGGCATTTTTCATCCAAAAATAGTCACTTTTTTCATTCTCTAAGCCAACCAGAAGATATGTAGCTGTAGTTAACAGCATGCCTTACTGCATTTTTATGAGGTAGAGAGAAAAAGAAGGAAAATAAGAGTCAATATTCAGAAAATGTCAGATACCAGCTGCATGAGATTAGGAAGTTGTATCACTTCTGAATTTTTTTCACTACTGCTTATTACAGAGTTTCTCCTTCCCAAGGCCTGGCACCAGCTGGTGTCTTGAACATGACATAAGAGTGATGTATTATTGTTGTGATCATATGAGGTGACTTTGAGGCAGGATCTGATGAGCCTACTTTGGTCCTTGAGGTGATCAAGGATATTGTCTTGGGCAGAATGAGCAGAATTTTATCCTGTAATTTCCAAATTTTCCAGATTTCCTGGATTCAGATTAAGCATGCCCCATCCGAACTAAGAGACTGCAAAAACATTTGCTGATGTTGTGGTATTGGGAGTCTGTCTGAAAAGTGTGATTTTAATAAGGGCTTAAAATATCTTAGTGTTTATTTTCCATAGCAAACAGTAGAAAAAAATGCAATTTATTTTGAAAGTTATGAAATTTACTGGAATTACGCAAACCTTCTAAATTTTAATTGAAAAAACTGAATGTTTCTAAAGCTTTTAATCATAAATTCAATTATGTTCAAGTTAATTTATCTTAAGGTGAGAGATGATTACTAGCAATATTTAATTTAATATCAGCCCATTTTTGTGAATTTTTATGACATTAAGGTGACAAGACTACATTTTTATCAACTGACTTTCAAAGTACTTACTCCTTTGATAGTTTATTAGGACATAAAAATGTTAATTAAAAGTTCTTCTTGAAAGCTTCCTCCTCAAGCAACCCTTTCTATTTCCACTCTCATTTCAGTTGAAACATGACCTAAAATAGGGACAGCAATTTTTCTGGCATTTTAAACTGCCATAGACCAAGAAAATCATAAATATGAAAATCTCCATCTTAAAAACGCTTTTTAAAAAATGAACTAGACATTCAATAATTAAAAGTACAGAACAGCATCACTCTGTGGCTCTGAGCAATTTTCTGTCTTTCTAGTCCAGGAACAACCACTAGAATATAGTAAAATTTCTTTTGAACTAATTGGTGTTTTGTTCAGCCTGCCAAAGGTAGGATATAATCCTAATCCATAATTAACATTAGTGGGTTGCTAAAAATTACATGGATGATGATCGCTGACGTTAACAGCAAATCAAGTTATTGAAAATTATATACTAGTGGGGAATGTTTAAAATAATTTCCATTTCCATGGAAATGGAATTTTTATTTAATATTATTCAAAATGCCATCAACATTGTTAATAAAACCAATTATAGAATATAGGATATTTTTAAATGGAACTGTTGGAAATATTACTTTGGAGGAAAAAAGTCCATACTTTGCCACGAAGTACTTGTAGTGACAGGAACAAAATGAACAGAGATGGTTTATGTGTCCAAAGGTTGACGTATTTTCTTTTCCTCTTTTGATACCCAAAATCTCATATTTGAAAACTATAGCAATCACACATGCTTTACTATAACTATGAAAAATGAACACCAAATGCAATCAGTAGTAGACAGCTAATGTGAATTCCCCTTAGTGTAACTTCTTGACCAGCTTTCTTTGTTCTTCAGGGCATGTGCAATACGCTGATACACCGGTGTCTGTTATAAAATATGTAAGTAAGAACTCATGAAAATAGGAAATGTATCTTTTAGATTTGAACACTGAATAATACACAGAAGCAGAAGGTACAAACATGCTTTTACCATTTTCATGCATCCAAGTTACAGGTTATTTTCACCATATTCAACAGTTTTTACACCGCAATCTGTATGGTTTATCTGGACAGATGAGACACATCTTATATGCAAAATCAATAATGTTTTGTTAGTCCAATTAATATCTTGACAGTTTAATCGAAGGCTTATTATTACTCCAATTAAAATGACATTAAGACACATAATTCAAATTTCCCCTTTCTTAGAATTTGGCTCTGTAATGAATCTGTTTTAGAATCAGATTTAAGATTTAGTCACCTCATTTTTGCTTAATAAACTCTTTGGTTATGTTTTAAGGTCACAATAACCAAACCCCGCTAACATACTTTTTTGGAGGTATTTTTTAATAGCTACTCTGTTCTTACCTTTTCCTCCTTCTCCAGAGAATTTTTATTACCTCAAAACTGCAAGATGTATATGTAACCCCAGAGAATACTGTTCATTTCACATGCTCAGCAGAAGGAAATTCTTTGTCTGAGATGCATACACTTGTATACAGATCAAATAAAGGAGAAACAAGTAGTTCCTATGAACGCTGCTTATTTTTGAAAAGGATTCTGTCTTTGGTAATCCGGTGGCCATAGATTTCACATTTCCTTATGTTTGGGAAGGACAATTGATGCATATAGATGGTTGACTTTTTTTTCTGATTTAATTAATTGTAAAGGAAATTAGGCATGAAAACCCCTAGGAATAAATAATGTTGGTAAAAAAAATATTTTCTTCAGGGTCTTCAACTTAAGTTATTTTAAAAATAATGTAAACTGCAGACTTAAGTGAAAGCTTTCCATCTCTTTGAAATGTCCTGGTGTCACAGGGAAATTGTTGACAGGTGTTTTTTCTCAGACGACATTGAAGAATGTTGGAGTGCACTAGGTGGTGGTGGAGACATAGGCCCTGAGGATCAGAGAGAGGACCTCTTTCCTGGGCCCGGAGGTGACCCTGGGAGTGCATCCAGGTCACTGGGGATGGACTGAGAGAGGATTGTGTGTTTATGGACAGACTGGGCCTGTAAGAAGTGTTAATTGTAGTTTGTGGCCTTATAGGTATTGTTTGCCTATTACCATAATAGGTAAAATCTGTGCATACCCCAGGTGATTGGGGGACACTGTGGTGAACATCTTTCCTGTTTATATGATGTTATATCCTGTTGGGTGCTGGTATTTAGGGAATTCTGACTGCTCAATAAATGTCTTTGCATTCTTCCACCTGATAAGCAAGGTCCTTGCCCATGCATCATTACTGCAAAGAGGAAGTAAGGTTTTAAAAAGTTTGCCAAAGAAAACCCCATATTTTCAAGCTGCACTCAGTAAACCAAACTAAATCAGGAAACCTAACAATCATGTAGACTGTTTCATGGTGAATTTATCAATATTAGGTAGAAATTATGCAAATTTTGAAGGTTTGCATAAAAGCTCCAGAATAAAGGTTATCTATTATTTAGTGAAAACCATTTATTTGTTTGTTGCATTTTTTCAAATCTGGCATAAAAATAATTTAAAAAGAAGAACACTTAATAGATTAAGAAAAAGTCTAACTCAGGATTAAGACATCAACTGGAGCGTTAACTTAGATAAACCAAATTCTTCTTTCACTAATAATCATCAATATATGAAAATAGCATAGAACTCTGCTAAAGAAAAGTAATGTTTTTGAGCATAAGTATGCGTGAATGAACAGGCATCATCAGAGGCCAAAATACACAAACTAAAAGGAAGGGTTTAAAGAAGACATACAGACCACTGTCATCTTGTTCTTGAAACTTTCTTTGCATATTCCACACCCCAGTAACAGGAGGGTGTCTTGGAGAAGTCATTCCTGTACAGCTTTCCTGTTACCCTACAGATCCTCAGAGCAAAGTATTCCACCCTTTAGCTTCAAATTCCTTCTGATACTTGAACTGTCTTGGGGTGACTTTATGATGTGTATCCCCTATCACTGCTCTATGCCCAGAAATTAACTTTATGCCTTTCTGTGTCTTTAAACTGAGCCTGAGGGGGGAGAGGAAAAAAACCGAGCGAACTTTTCAAAGCAGTTGTTCAAGGACACAGATACACTCCTCTGTTTCTGTGGCAGCAAGAGTGGAGGAAGAACCCTTCCTGGTTTTTTTTTCAGCCAGCTTTTGGCTCCTTTTTTCTCCGGAGGGAGACTGAGAGTTGAACTTTGGTTTTCCTGGGACTTTGGTTTTTCCCTTCTTCTCTTCTGGACTGTTTCAACATCAGAACACATCGGGAAAATTTTCCACCAAGGCCCAGAGGTGGGCCCATGCTGACCCAGCTCCGAGGAGGAGGAGAGGGACCACACCTACAGAAGGACTCTGAAATCTTTCCAGGTTTCTCTCCACAGTGAGAGATTTTATTATTTAGCATTATTATTCTTTTCCAATGTGTTTGTTAAATAAACAGTTTTTTATCTCTTTCACTTTCCTCCGAGGAAAATTTCTTTTTTCCCGAACCTGGTGGGGGAGGGGCGGTTGTAACCTGGCTTCTGTCAGAGGATATTTTCCTCCAAATTTGGCCAAACCGGCACATCAGAGGACCAAACTACTTACCCTGAAAAAGAGAATAAAGAGATTATGTTCTCCCTTCAGGTTGCACGTCCAATATTCTTCTCAAGAATATTTATTACTAATTTAACTGAAATATGCAAAGCTATTTGATCAGCTCACATGTCCCATTTAAAAATGTCTTTTTAAATATATGGATATTATAAACAAAGTTGCTTAAAGTAACTAATGAAAATGGCTTGTTATGATTAAATATTCATCTTTCATATTCAAGGAAAAGATGAATATGTCTGTAATGCAAAATGTACAAAATAAGTCTAGTACTTACTCTTGAATTTAAATTCTTACCAAGTATACTTTTAAATGTGAAGTTTTAGCAGTGTTCTTGTTCCAGATGTATGTCTGTTACTTCACAAACACATATGCTTTTTGAAGCGTAGTTAGGAACTTTTTATTATTCTTTTCTAAAAATGTATCTACTAAAAAAAGAAAAATAAAGCATCCTTGCATTTGCAGCCTCCATGGGGCTCACTCAGACAATTTACACTGCTGTATCACAGTTAGGCCATATATCCTAACAGGGATGTAATTTCTGAAAAAACAAAACAAAACAAAAAACAACCAAACAAAAGACTATTCTCTAATGGTTAGATATCCCATATTGCTCTTCTTCAAGGTGGCAGAGCAAGTACAAAGAGAATTGTTAAAAATCCATTGAAGCCGTATTGTACTGTAAGTAAATTTTAATTTAGCCTCCCAGGTAAGGTTAGTTAGTAGGAATGCTTAAAAGCTTTTTGTTTTCAGTAGCTGTCACACTTAGTCAACAAAGAAACAAAGCTATTTTGCCCTGAGCTAAACAAACAAAGCTCTTAACAAGTAAACAAATCTTCCTCTTGTTTACAATCCCAAACCAAGTGTAATGAGCATAAAATAGTACAAGGGGTGATGACATTAACAAGTCACAGCTGTGTGTTTGACATATGGATTTTCAGTCACAGCTGTGAGTACATGGTATCATATAGGTGTACAACAATGACACCTGTGCGTCTTTGTCTTTTTTGTTAAGGAATTCTCATACTCTCCAATAATCCTAGTAGTTGATACTAGTAGGGGCAACATTCTGGTGCAGTATCTTTGACACTTTGAAGGAAGAGAATACGTGACTAATCTGAGAATCAAGACCAACACAGACGTATTGTGAAGCTGGAGCTCTTATTTATTTATCCTCTTGCTGTTAGAAAGGAGTCAGCCACCCCCTTGCTTAACCATTAAATGAACATTATAAACATCTAAGCAAAACAGGAAAATAAATTGCTCCTTCCTTGACGTCACTGAAAGGGGCTAGGAATATTGGGTTACCTGCAGTCAGTTAATCCAAACATCCCTCCAGCCCTGAGTCTTCTCTCTGAGAGTGACTGATAAGGGAAGCTGTGCTGGACCTGGTTGAGATGGATCAGCACTGTCACTCAATATTTCCCCACTACCAAGGAGCTGGGAGTGGACTAGGTGCTGGGAGGGGGATACAGCCAGGCCAGCTGGCCCAAATTCACCAAATGGATATTACATATCATATGACATCAGCTCAAATATTAAAGTTAAGGGAGGAAGGAAGAATGGGAGGCTTTTTTTATTTACAGTGTTTGCCTTCTGAAGCAACTGCTCCATATGCTGAAGCCATGCTTCCTGGGAAGTGGCAGAACATCACTTGCTGGTGGGAAGTAGAGAGTAAACATTTTTTTCCTCTTTGCTTGTAAATGCACAAAATTTCACTTTTGCTTTAGTAAACTGCCTTAACTTACAAGTTGTTTTCCCTCTTATTTTCCCTCCCTTGGCCAGCTGGGAAGGGGAATGGTAGAGATGTTTGGTGGTCACCTGGCATCCAGCCAAGATCAACCCATCACTGAACATTACAGACCAGGTTGAGTACAGAAGACATGGCTCCATCTTCTCTGCTCCATCCCATTAGCATTTATACACATTGGTAAATCTCCCCGAGTTTTCTCTTCTCCCAGATCTCTCAGTCATTCCTCACATGATATGTGCTCTAGTGCCTTAATCATCCATTTGCTGGATTTAGTTCAGTATGTCCATGTCTTTCTTGTACTGGGTAGCCCAGAACTGGACAGAGTACTTCAGATGTGGGCTTAGTGCTAAGGAGAGGGGAAGAATAATTTCCTCTGACTGTCTGGAAGGAATCTTCCTAATGCAGCACAGAATACTGTTACACTTACTTGCTTTGAAGTCACACTGCTTGTGGATATTCAGCTTGGTGTCCATGAAGATCCCCAGAGTCTTTCTATAAAGCTGCTTTCCAGCCATTTGGCCCCAGGCCTGGACTGGTATATGCGGTTATTCCTCACAAGGTGCAGGACTCTACATTTGCCTTTGCTGAACTTCATAAGGTTCTTTCTTTATAAGACTCATCTCTCCAGCCATCTAAGGTGCCTCTGGATGGTGGGATGGCCATCTGGTCTACTGACCACTCATCACACTTTTGTATCATCTTCAACCTTGGTGAGGGTGCACTCTGTCCTATCATCCAGGTCATAAATGAAGAGATTAAATTGTATTGAATCTAGTTTTGATTCCTGGGATGCCCAAGCAGTGTCAGACCTCCAGCTGGACTTCATGCCTTTGACCATAATCCTTTGAACCCAGAAGTACATGTAGACCACATCACTGACCATTCATCTGGTCTATGCTTCATCAGTGTTTCAATGAAGGTATTCTGAAAGCTTGCTAAAATCAAGATGCATAACATCAATTTCTCTTCCCCCACCCACCAAACAAATACTTTTTTTTGTTGGAGGCTGCCAGGTTGGTCATGCATAACAATTCTATTGCCTATGTTGAATACACCAAATCAACTTCTTGTTGATATGCATACGAACAGTTTCCAGGATTATTTGCTTCATCACCTTCCAGAGGGTAAAGGTGAGGCTGCTTAGCCTGTAGACCCTTGGATCCTCCTTCTTGCCCTTCTCGAAGATAGGAGGGACGTTGGTTTTTTCCAGTCCTCAGGAAACTCTTCTGACCATCATGGTCTTTCAAAGATAGTTGTGTGGACCTGCAGAGGCATCAGCACTCGTGGATAATTCCCACAGGTTTGTATGTGTTTGGTTTGTTTAAATGTTCCCTAGTCCCATATTTTTCCGTTTCATTGCTCTGGACTGTCCAACAGATGTCTCCAACATGGGATTTCTTAAGGAACCAACTATCTTGGATCCCTCTTCTGTAAAGACTAGCTTATATCTAACCATCTCTAACCCTCAGCCAACATTATGTCATTCTAAGTTGTTATTTTTGAGACAAAAATTCATCCCAAATTGTTTAACTTAGTATTTCCACCTATTAACCTGTATCCAAATGCTGAGCTCCTTTGCCTGGAAGGTAATTATAGTACATATAGCATTGGCATCATTAGAATCTAAAGTGCAGTTTCTCAGTTTTAAAACAATATGATAGAAGTCACCATCTGCTTGTCCTTCAACTTACTTTATGGTTTCTTTGCTACTTGTTCAGTATCGTGGTTTTTAATCTTTTTGAGCTGTATCATTAATCAACCAACTGGTGTGACAAAACAGCTTTTATTTCCTTCTAAAGCAGATTGCATCTTTTAAAATATTACGGTTTGGGGTTTTTTTGTCATTTTAGCAGATTCTTCATCTCTGTGTCTATGACACTGCTCCATTTTGCTTCTGTGACTGAACCAAAAGCCTAAAAATTTCCCACTGTATATTGGCTGAGAAGTAATAAACAAAAAGTAAAAGATTTCTCATTGAAAAGTCCCTATCAGTATGTGAGGCAGAGACACTATTTTTCATGACATAGAATAATTAATATTGTAAATCAGAATTTATTCCCATTATGCATCTTTACAAAGAATGGCAAGGAGGATATTACTGAGCCTGATTTCAATCAGACTATAAATCTTTATTTATGCGATGAATATAAAAGTTATGTTAATTCTTAACAAGAATTACCAATGGAAAAGCTTTTTTTCTTCAAGCGATGCTATAAATCTTGTCAGACTGAGATGTACTTGTGGGATTTTAAACTGAAGATGGTATGAAAAAGGCAAGTTATCACCAGGATTTAAATGCCAAACTCTCTAATTTAGAGGTCATTTCAATTTCCAGTATTTTCCTAGTTTACACATGGTTTCCTAGGAATACTCACTGGCTAGTAACAAGAGAGAGATTTTAGTCTCTGCTTTTCCCTGTCAATAGACGGGCGGCACTAGGTTTTTGTATGTTTTATGTAGTTCAAATTAATTTTCTAAAACATGTATTGACATAATATTCAGTGACAGGATTGCTGCTTAGGACCTTAGAGAAGAATCTCATTACACTTGATATTTTGCTGTTAAGGAACTGCTCCTGCACAAAATTAGGGTCTTTTGTTTGTGATACCATAATTAACAGTAATTCATTTTATAGGATAGCCCTTATAGGGAAAGAATTATAAATAATTATTCTCCAATGACTTAAGTCTTTACAGATTATCTGAATCTTTCTGTACTGTTTCCTTTTGGTTTACAGACTATGAAACTTCCATTAAAGTATATAAATCCAATCTTGTAGCCATTAACTTTTTAAAGATTTTACTACAGATTCCTAAGGCATTAAATGTGATTACTAGATGGTGTCCATTGCACACTGGCAGAGCAAAAAACCCAAACAACATGAAATTATGTACATTGATACCCCAGGTTTAAAACGCATAAGATTTCTCTACTGTACATGAACTCAAATACAGGGAAATTCAGGTTAAAAGGACTCAACATTTCAAAGTATTTCACTGTTGCCAAGGCATGAAAATCTGCATGTTAGGAACAGCCATTAGCCTGAGCATCAAAGACCATCATAAGGGAAAACCAACAGAAACCTAAAGTAGTTTAATAAAAAAAAAAAAATCACATTAAAGTATTCCAGCATCATATCCAGTAAAGTGTTTTATTGCTTTATTTATGAAGCCATATTTAGCAGACAGGTACTGACATATGCTGGTTACCTGGGTGTGCAGTCAGTGAGCATAACTTTGAATTATTAGAATGAATCTTTCAAGATACATTGAAGACACCAACAAGCTGGATGCACTTTATATTTGCAGAAAAATGATTTTTTGAAATACTTAGAAGAAATATCTTTGAGAAAAGTTTATTCACAGGTGGCGGATTCATACAGTGCCCATATTTTCTGAAAATAATATTGCTAGTATGAACATTTTAAAAGCTATGAGATGAAAGGAATACTCAGTTTCATACATTCTTAGACAAAATTTTGCTGTCTCTTAAAATGAACATCTGGCCCCAAATAAGCATCCAGTGCATGGAGACAAAAAGATAAAAACCCCAAACCAGTAGCAAATTTAAATGTAGGTGCTATGACATATATTACACTCACGACAGGGAAGATTAACCGCACAGATTCTGTTTCAGTCATTCTGTCTGTCTTCTGAGAATTATAGACAAGACTTTAATTTTCCAGCCCTATAAATCATGGTGGGTCATTTTGTTCAACACCATTAAGACTTGGAGAAGTAAGTTTAGAGTTCTTTGCTTTTAATTCATTATTATAGCTGTAAACATGTGCACTTATTTCTGTGCATATTTATTTCTTAATATTAGCATATAGATGAGGGTGAATGTTCTATTCAATGAGGTAATTTATAATTCATTACTTGCTAGGGGGAATGAAGCTTGTAGCTACAAGGACAAAGCATGTAGTAAGGGAGAGCCATGGTCTTCTTATTTGCTGTTTTCCACCATAATTATTTATTCCTTCTTCAATCTGTTCATCTTGCACTCTTTAAAAAGCTTCTTCTCGCACAATGAGCTCTTTTATGACATGGCAAACTTAGTCTACTACAAAAGGAAAAACATTTTTCAAAGCTTCCAATGTCCAAAATGTTAAGCCCAGCTGCAGCCAGCCATATTGCCTTTATCCTTCTACTTCCCCATTTATTTTCTGTGACCTTCTTAGGCAAGCAGGATTAGCCATTGGGTTTAAGACAAACTGAGGGTCTTTATTACATTTGATGAGGACTGGCTTCAACCCTTTTGATCCTCCATATTCCTTCCCCTGCCATTATGCATCAAAGCCTTGGCTTCTGAATGTTTCTTTGGCTGATTTTTGGACAACTTAATATAGGGAATAGATTATTTTGTAAAAATATAGGAGAAGGAACATTTTGTGTTCATGACTGATATAAATATGGGTTTCCTATATCCTCACAAGGAGTCAGAGCTCTCTTATCTAAGCAAAACAGAAACAAAGCATCATTCTGCTCATATTCTTCCAGGCTTTTGAAAAGGCCTTAACACTGCTGTGAAAACCTTCTTTTGGTTTTAGTGACTTTAAGGTGTTTAATGCTTCATTGTTCATATATATATATACACTTTTTAATTATAGCTGCCATAAAATTGTGATATGAAGTTCACTTGAAAGCAAAGCAGAGAAACTAAAACCAGACAATGTTTTAACTTTAGTCCCTTAGGGGTCTTTTTCCACATTTTATAGAGGGCAGCCCAAGGGCCAGTTTGTGAATGCCTGGACAAAAAACCAAAAATATGAAATCAAATTTACATAAGGTCATGTTCCTAGTCTCATAAAATTTGTGCAAGAAAAATAAGGGAAAGTATCATGTGTATAAATAATACCTTACTGATGATGTTAATGCATTGCTGCATATGATTAATATAGTTGAGACACTTAAATTTTGTATGTTTTAGTTCTCATTTTATCTTCATGAAGACATAAAGACTTGCTGTATTCAGTAACAGTCACACAGTTCTTGCCTAAACATTGCAGTGCCTGGAATTCTTTGACTCGGTTATTTTGTAGAAGGACTCCATTATCCATTCAAACTGTCTCCTATGCTCTATCACAAAGCACCAAAGAAGGGAAGAGTCAACTTCCTCTTATACAGAAGAGCAATGTTAAAAACATGCATTTGAAAAAGGAAAATATCATGCTTTTAGTTTAGGTAAGAAAATAAATCCTGGGGTGGAGCATTGCTTTCCAATAGAACAAGTAAGTAGTAAGCAACTTAATACGTTTTTTGAATCTTGTAGCACTATGTAGTGGAACTAATCACAGAATGACTATATAACTAGAATTATTTGTTTAATAAATTATTTTGTATCTAATTCCTCATATATACATTTAGAAGTTAGGAAACTTTCTTCTATTCTGGCTGGTAAGACTACTTGAAATCTCCATGCAATTCTGAAAAAAGAGCTGGATTTATAAGATCTGATTACACTTTCATAATGCAGATTCTTATTGCTTCCATTAATAATTAGATTTGCCACCAGATTTTCAGGATGACTGAAGAACAGTTTAATAAGAAGACCCCTGGGACTCAGAAGATATAAACTCTTTACATATACTCTGCATCGCTGACTGTGAAAATGGTCCATGTCTTGTGCACTACTTTCTTTCTCCCTGTCAGTAAGGATTCCTTCTTTTTTTGTGAGATGCTAAGTGGATGGAAAACCCTCAGTAAAAGCAAATATTTTGATTATGTTATTCTACATCTAGACTCTCTTACTGTTCACCGTAGGTGGTGATCTCTCCAAGATGTCACCCAGCAATAAAGCCCATAAGCATTATCAACTGGCAGCTCACTATATCACAAATATTGAAGCACACAGTGCACACAGTCTTTAAAAACCCACCACTTGCTACACAGTATGGTCTATAAAAATAAGCTGTTTTGTTTTTTCTAGGGATGGAAGGATGATTTAACAAATCATTGGATTGAATAGCCTTTCAGTTTCTACTTTCTTGAACCGCATCCTTTTAGTCGGTAAGGGCTAATTATGAATGCAACCCATTTTGAACCTGACATTAACAAGAGTAATCCAAAAAAATCCATAAAGTCTATGCTGTTTTTCCTTAATAAGGTTGCTAAACTGACCTTTTATTTCTCAAAATGAAATATTGTGCAAGTGGTAAAACCATAATTTACTGTGTATTAAACAATTTTGAGAATGAGATCTTTTATATATAGCCTCCCAAATCATTAAATACAGAATGATCTATGAGTATAGTTTTGTACTAGTTTGAAAACAAACCAGTGGGAGGCACCAAGTCAGAGTAACAATTTAATAGGGAAATTAAAAAAAAAAAAAGGCAGAAAACACTGGTTCAAACTGACAGAGTCAGGATACAACCTGACACCCTGTTAGTCAGGGTGTTAGGATCCAATTGTTAATAAGGTTCTTTAGAAATTCCTCTGCCCGAATTAAGGTGCAAACAAGAACATATGCCAGTGACAATAGTAAGGGTTTTATTTAATAGTAAATATGAGAGAGGGAGAGAGAGAGAAAGAGAGAAAGAAGTAGAAAATAGGTGGGGGAGACAGAAACAGTGACAGGGACAGAATAAGGAAAATATCACCACTCCGTGGGTCCCAGCGATGTCCTGTTGATCCTCTGCAGCTGGTCTTCTTGGTGGTGAAGGTCCCCCCGAAAGGCATAGAATCCCATGGGTATATATGCTCAGGCCAGGCAGGCATGGCCGGGCACGTCCCCCTGGGGGTGGGGGTGCAGTCTCTGGCAGCAGGCTCTGGGTCTGCTGCATCACACACAGTCCTGTGGGGCCAAGCCTCTCACGTGAAAGTCCCGTGGATGTGGCCTGTGGGGCTGGGGGTTCCACAGCTGGGCCAGTTTGTGTAATCCGAGGATGGGTGTTTATTGCATTGCACCATGCACCCAAAACCTCCTCCTCCCCCCTCGGCTGGGGGGAGTCTGTGTGAGCCTGGCTTCTGTGAGCTGTGCTCTCCCCCACCCCAAACTCAGCTGGAGGCTTCGGCCTATTGTGGATGCATGCCTTTCCCTCAGCCTGAAGTGATCGAACAATGGGGTTTATCTAATCAGCAGATCGCCCAAGTTCTTCAAGGAGGTTTCTGTGGCTGCAGCTTCTTTAAAGCTTTACATCAATGTTTGAAGCATGAACTATTTTCAGTCTCTGACACAGGGTGGTGGTAGCAGTCCGATGAGATGGTGGCTGCAGTCCTCCTGAAGTGGTGGATGTGGCTCTGTTGAAGTGGTGATCCTGTAGAAAGGGGCTGCTCTTCATTGGAAGGTCCAGTGGTGGCTATGCAGCTCCTGTCCTCTGGGAATCCAGTGGAAAGGGTGTCTGTGGTGTTCAGAATCTCAGATTATATCCAGGATGGAATGCTTGGTTCCTCCTTCTGGGTGGAGCATCTCACGATGGGATGATGAGTCATGAGGCCAGGCGTTGATAGTCCAGAGGGAGTTATCTATGAGTCATGTGGCAGGGCATTGATGGGCCCTTAATCAGAAGACAGTCCAGAGGGAGGAGGCAAGGAAACACTGCCCCACCTGGTTTCAACAGCTCATCAGATTGGTAATAAAATACACTGCAACCCAGGACAAGTTTACCATGCTTTTTCTCAGTCCTTCACTATGATGTACTAATCTGACTTCAACATGATTGATGATGTATGGTGCTGCCTACTGAAACCTTACACATTGCTCATGAGGTAGAGCAGGGTCTGGAAAAGTATGAATTGTCCTCTCAGACTCTTGAGGAAGGTGAAGGTAAGGCTAATCTCACAGCTGAACATACAACCCCAAATTAACAGATGGCCTTCTTATCTTTTAGGTGGATTTTACAAATATTATTCTTTTACTTTAAATGTTATTTTTTATTTTATTGTGGTTTTTTTTAGTAACCTGTAGAGGACATAATTGATGCTCTCTACAACACCATGATATCCTGATATTGTAGAGGACATCATTGCAAAGGAAACGAGAGAGAGACACTGCCTAGAATAAATATCAGGAAGGTACTGAAATGAACGGTCAGTCACCTGAACAGGTTTAACTGATTTATTAAACAAAAACACAAACAACAACTGGAAGTGGGGACCTAGGATAGGCCCAGGACCCCAGTGACAAAGCAGAAAGGATCAGCACTCTTGAGAGTGCTGGCGGCTCCCTGTACGCAAAGCTAACAGTAGGACAATGTGCGGCAAAACCCCACAAGAGCTCTTATAGTCTCTGCTTCACCATGATTGGTTCATTTTTCAATCCACTTTCCCACTGGTCCTTTTAGGGTCTTCTCATTGGCTCATTTCGGGAAGCGGTCTTGTCCAAACATTTCCTCCATTCTCCTTCCCATTGGTTCTTTGAGTCCACCAATCATGTCCCAGGATGTTAGGATGATGTAAGACACCTCACAGGCTGTTGGTTACATGGGAGCGTTAGACCAGTAGACTTCGAGAGCCGATATTAATTAACCTTAACTCTTATAATTAAACGGTCACATAATCCAGCCCCAACATAACCAATTAACAATATAACATTTAACAATCGCGAACGCATTTATAACAATCCCCCCAAACCTCAGGCAGATAAAATTATATAGTCTGTGACTTCTTAAAAATCTGTATCCTTTCTAAAATCTGTTTCCATCTATAGCAGAGATTTAACTCTTGTTATCTCTTGCTTACTGATTTTTCTCCTATATCCCATGCACACACTGTGCAGTATTTGACTAAGAACAACATATTTTTTTATAAGGAGGGAGTTAGATATTCAAGAACTGAGGACAGGTTGAGCCTCTTCAGCCTGATAAGTATGGGTGGGTCATCTGGTATAAATGTCTTGGAAAATCATTCTTTTTTTGTGTAGAAACCTACAATACTTTAAAGTAGAAGGAACACCCGGAGGTCATGTAGTCCGTTCTAAAGACCAGGTCTAAGCCAACAAGGTCGTAGTCTGATTTGGCTTTAAATTCTTCATTTGTAATGGTAACTGTTACAGCATTTGGGGTTTTCATGTCTTTTGCTGGTCAGTAAACTTGTCCTGATCTTTGGTATAAGTTATACTTTTAAACTTGTGAGAGTGTCAGAGGTATCTGAGATACATTAATACATACACATTTCTCACATTTTCTCTTGCCATATTTCCATGAAACCATGGTTACCATGATAGCACATAATCATTTTTACAAATAGCAATGGGAACAGTCCTACTGATACACCAAAATTCATAAAGGAGATTTAAACCTGTGAGGAAACTTTTACAATAGTACTGTTTTATAGGATATGTGTTTAGATAAACTTATAGCTTACTTATTCAGAACTATGGTAATTTTCACGTTTAGATCAAGTGGGATATATTTTACTAAAGGAAAAAGTTTTTAATCCATTTAATGCACCAATAGAAATTTTATCCTGAATTCTGCCGAGATGATAAGGGACACTTACAAACTTCTGATCTAGAATAAATATCAAGAGATATGACGAGTTTAAACTATGATCATTTGGGGAGAAAGAAAATGATCAGGATTCTAACAGTAGTAGATCAAGAAGTAAGAGGTTGTATGTCTAAAGCACAAATTTGACTTGAAAACTGAAATAAAAATACTTTAGGATGATACCTATAACAAATGCAATAAGAACATGCAAATCAAATTCACAGGAGGTAGTCCAAAGTTTTCTCCACTTCAATAGTTGCAGGGATTCCCTCTTTTGTGTAATTTACATCATGCTATTTTATGAGAGTTTAATTTTTGTTTTGTCAGCTTCAAGAGTTTCAAACAGCGAAATACCACTGTCAGCTCTCAAGTATTCTCTCAAATTTACCATAGACTTCTTTGTAATTTTGAGGAGACAGGACTCAGGTGATAAAAAAATCTCATAAATGCTATGATGGTAATTTGATTGGAAAGACACTCACATGAAATGTGTTATTTCTATCATTTTCCTCTATCTTATTTCAACTTGGCTTGGTCATTTGGTCACTCCAAAAAGTATCACTAGGCTGTTATAAATTTTTCTGCATAGCTTTTGAAAATAACATTAAAGTTTACATTAGCTCATGAGTTGCACTGGATTATTCTGTTTGGCCCATAACTAAGATAACTGGTATTTAAACAAGGGTGCCTGAAAGTCCTAAGAGATGACATTCACATAAAAAAATGTTTTCTTTTTATTTTTTGTAAATCTGAATAATGCATTCGGGTACAGGGATTAACATCAGTGAGAATTGAGATGATTGATACAAACGCTGCATTGCTTTGTCTGCTGATAAAGTCAGCCTAGCCTTTCTCTTTTACCACTTCCCTTAAAATCTGAGAAACCCTTGCAATTGATGTTTTATTCAACATAGGATTTTGTAGTTGTTTAGTTTAAATTCTGTTACGTACTTAATTTTTTGTGACTGGCTTAATATGAATTTTATTATGAAATATCTTTTATGAAAGAATAGAAAGATTTTTGTAAAATGGGCTTTATTTTTTTTTTTAATTTTATTTATGGACTGTCATTCCAGTTATGAAAATCAGCAAGTTCCTTTGTATATTCTGAGAGCAAAATTACTACCACAAATGGGAAGACATGAGTGTGTGTCAAGCATGTTGCATACGTACACCTTATGTGCTCCTCTCCTTAATATATAATACAATATTAGATACCAGGGAAAGTATGATTTAATTCAGGAAAAATAATAGTCCCTGAAAAAGTCATGTGAATAGGACCCGTGCACATTTAACAACAAACTTTTAGACTCAGTAACATCAATAATGAAATCACAATGCCTGCAAAAGAAGGTACAGACATAGTCTTTGTCTCTTAGCTTGATTCATCTTCTGCAAACACTTGAATTTTTCAACTGTTAATATTAAACAGAATGAGGCTTGCTAAGGGTTTGCTTGCTTATGGAGATCAATACTTCAATCTGAATTTTCATTAGTTTTTTCTGATTCCACTGGTGTCAATATGGAAAACATAAAAGGAACAGAAGAAGTAAAAATGGAACCATCAGAGTCAGTTGTTACAAAATTAGTTGTTAGTTGTCAGAAAATTAAATCTCTGTTAATTGTATTAAAATAGCTATTTTTTGTCTGTGGGGGACGGTAATTTTGATGGCTAAAGTCACATAAAAGGAGTTTGCATCTCTCTTCCGATCCTTATATTATTAACCAGATAGTCAGACCAGTACTGCTTTGCAAGTAAAAATCTTTTGATGTAAATGTCAAATTAACACCATCATTTAATATAACTACAGGCATAAAATCAAGTTATGACATGTTTCTAACATAGATGAAAATAGTTCTGTTGAAAAAATCTAAAGATA
Source organism: Struthidea cinerea (assembly GCA_013397865.1). Classification (NCBI taxonomy): domain Eukaryota; kingdom Metazoa; phylum Chordata; class Aves; order Passeriformes; family Corcoracidae; genus Struthidea; species Struthidea cinerea. Next base: position 504,194 of record VZTI01003411.1, read on the forward strand.
TCAATACATAAATTTATCAGATAATTCAGATCTGCAATTTTCAGGGGCTGTGTACCTGGAAAACCTTCTTTGAAGAACAAAATTTAACATTAAAGGCAAGATGGAAAGACCTTTTACACTCAACGTTGATTAATAAGCAAACTCATGCTGTTCCCTTCTTAAAACTCACAGAGATAAAAAAGCAGGTGCAATACAGAGAAATGGGTATTACACAATAAAAAAAATAACAGTGGAGTGAATCACTGCAGAGTAAAAGGTGATATTGCTGTTATTGATGCCTGAGGTGGCCACCTAAAACACAGAGACTAGACAAGAATAAGGGAATAAAAGGAGGTATTTATTTGAAGGGCCTTCAAAGGTACACCCTCGGCAGGCCAAAGGCTACGTCCAAGATGGACCCTGGGTCACGAGTCCTTCACGCTTTTATTAGTTTGGTCCATTTGCATATCAGGGTTAATTCTCCAATTATAACCTCAGTTCATTATGTTATTTACCCCAAGTTTGCCCCCCTTCAGAAGCTTTTGGTTTGCACATTTTGGGGCCTGGCATCCTTAGTGTAGAAACCTACAGAGATTTGTTATGTCTAACCAGCATGAGAGAACAGCAGCTAACAGGCCACAAGAAACTCCAGTTACACACTAGGCAGTACAGGATTTGAAAAATATAAAAGTTAAAACCTAAGGCATCATTATTTGTACTACAGTTACATCGGTTCTTTTATGAGTCAATAAATAGGTCTTAGCATACTGTATATAGAATTGTATAAACCGTATCTTCTTTCTCTTCTCAAGTGAAAGTATTTTAGAAGACAAACTTCAGGGAATGTTTATCCTTAATTGTGTCTTCATCATTTATATATTAGCAAACAGATTAGGTTTTGCTTCATTCAAAAATCACTGCTCTGATAGGGTTCCAAACATGAGACACTTTTGTAGTAGGCTGTAATGGATTGGATTGTACTGGACACTTTTCTGAATGTGCTTTAATAATCTCACCCTGTGTGCTGATCTTTTATTCACTCAGTCCTGCAAACTACTTCTTAACAATAACTTAATGGCTAAAGGAATCAAAGGGAAATCGTCATATGCTGCTCTTGGCTTTGGTTCGCACTGTGTTGTGCTTTTATTTCATATGATTTGCTCTTGGGTGCCCTCCTAGCTGCATTCCTTCTGGTTTAATAGTGAGTTTCCATGGTATACAAATATGTATGAGGAAAGTATTTCATAGTTTGTAAGATATATGTATAATTCAGTGTAGGTTGCTTGGATTTCCAAAATACATTAAGAAGGTTTTCCCTTCAAAGTGTCTCAGGGAAATCAGCAGATAAAAAGGAACAATTTCACATTAATTAAAAATAAAAACAAAACAAAACAAAACAAAACAAAACAAAACAAAAAAAAAACTGAAAGGAAAGCAAAGAGTAAAAATTTTTTCTTCCTTCTCAGTGGAAGAAAGTCAATAGTACATTGTGTGACACTTGTGCTGTTTAACATATATGCAAATGATCTGTAAGTGGGTGAAGAGTAAGGTGACAAAGTTATCAAGTCCTAAGGTTTCTGAAAGATGGCTGAATTTGGAATGACTCCTGTGTAAGGCTAGGCTATATTTATGCTGTAGGACTTCTTGGAACAGGATGAATGGGTGTTCAACATTTTTCCAGACACCACAGAGTAGTTGGAACTGCTCATGGTGGAGAAATCAAATCCGGCTATGGAATACAAATCTCTGTGTCAGGAAGTCTCTGAGCTGCAAACTATAGGAGTTTGAAATCTGGGGTAGTAACTTTACATTTCCTTTTTCCAAGACAAGGTCTACTACCATCATTTGAAACAAAGCACAAGGTGTGATGGATCTTTGGCTTGACTCAGCCAGAGACTCTTGTACATTTTTTTGGATGTCAAAGAGATGGGGATATCAGATGACCAGGTTTTTAGATAGTTTTTTTTGCATTTTTCATAACGCTTTATACCAGCATTTTTCATAATACTTATAAATGAAGTTGAGAGTTTCTGTATATGAGAAGTCCTCAAAATATCCTCCTAAAAAAAAAAAGGCAAAGGCTACTTTTTTCACATTTAATTTTTACGTTGTAGTGCACAGCTATAGTCCTTTGATATTGAAAGGGAGCTGAAAGTAATAGGGAGAGAGATCATGTGTTTTGTTGGATTCCATGTACTTATTATTTGTTTTATCTCTTAGGGTGTTGAGTTTCTCCTAAGGATTATAAAAGTATCCAAGAATGGCTTAATGCCTGTAAGTCCACATGTGTTATGTTCAGAAATAATTTTCTCTGTCCCTTACCCACAGTTTCTTCAGTTTCAGCAAAGCAGAAATCTGTTATCTTCAAAACCTTGTCAATTATGTCTACTCCATAACAAATATATTGCTTTCTCAAAAAAAAAAAAGCCATAAAAACCCAAAAACAAACAAAACAAAGTTTTCTGGAGTTTTCGTGGGGCTTGTGGGCTTTTTTTTTTGTGCTGACACCTTGAATTGATTCCCTTGTCTGATATCAAAATTGCTGTTTATTGCATTGCACTGAGATTTTAGTGCTATGTTCAATACAGATCCAAGTTCTCCAGAAAGATGGGGAATTTGTTTCAGGATAATAATGAAACAGCAATAAATAATATAATGAAACATACTGGCAACAGACTATCATTAATAACCTAATGTGAATTACTGAAATAGGGTTATAAAGATTCTTTGCCATCCCCATGGGAATTCTTCTGGGATTTTTATAGCTGAGGTTCATTATCTATCAATAGGAGTTTTTGAAGTTTCTTTATTTTTCTCAGACATGCTGCTCTTTAAGAATGGAGAAGTGTAATTTGTTGCACAAAATTGAAACTTTTTAAAGGGAGAAATTGTTCAAACTGTGAATTTTTTTCAGTAGCACAAGACAGAGAAACAAGTTATACCTATTTTGATTTACCCATTCTTTATGTCATCCAGCAGGTTTGACATGCAATTAACTCCAGAAGAAGAAATTTACTTCCACAGTAAGAATTTATCTTTGGTCACAGAAATTGCTCAGTTTTGTTCTGCTGACTTCCTGTATCTTTCTAGAACTTGAAGAGCGATCTTTAATATGAATGCTAAAATACTATTTTTCTCTAAGCAGACAGCACTGAGCTGCAACCATTCAGATGGTGGGTTTGGGTTCTCGTGTGTGGGGTGTGGGTGGGTATGGGGGCTTTTTATGATTGCTAAGGGGGGGTTTGTTATTTTTGTGGGGAGTTTTTTTTCTGTGGTTATTTTTATTTGGTTTTGTTTTGATTTCTGTGATTGTAATATCTGATACTAACAAAAACCACAAGACACAATTTTAGTACTTATGAATTTCCCGTGTTGCTTCTTCCTGTGGTCTCATGACAAGCTAATCTACAGGCTAAAGAGGTTCCATACTGTTGCTGCATGTCAGTTTGAAGGCACCAAAAATTATCTTTTTTTTTTATCAAACGGTGGTCTTCAGCTATCCATAAAGTCAAGGAAGCAAATGCATCTACTATTTCTGACTGTTTGGCAAAAGAAACCAGGTCTGTCAGAAAAACAAGGTGTGAAGAAATACAACAATGTTTTCTGAAAAATAATTATATGTGACATTTTATAAACTGACTTCTGGTGGTAAAAAGGATGAAAATAGCTATCATGCTAATCAATGAAATGTGTTTATAAGAATTGCTATTTTCTTGCATTAATTCTACTCCATTGAATTAAATCATCTGTGAATAACTAAAAAATCAAAATGATTTGTTTTGCATATGTTGTAGACAGATTTCTAATTTTAAAGTCTAAAAGCATGTTTGCATTTTACTTTAAAATTATTGCTTCAACTTGAGCTAGCTTCAGCTAGGGTACCCAGCCTTACTGAGCTTGATGTCTGAGTTTTTTGAGTTTAATTCCGTAAGCAGGATCTGAGGTGGCTTAATGTTTCTTTGACTGCTTCTCAGCTTTCTTGACTGCAAAACTTATGCTTTTGTTATTGCTGAGCGTGGCTAACATAGAGCCGAGGCCTTTTCTGCTTTTCGTACTGCCATATGGGCAAGGGAGTTGGAGGTGCATGGGAGACTGGGAGGAGACACAGCCAGGACAGGTGACTCCAACTGACCGAAGGGATATTCCAGAGCATATGGCATCATGTTCTGTATGTAAAGTGGGAGGAAGAAGTAGGAAGGGAGGGACATTTCAAGTGATAGCATTTGTCTTCCCAAGTCACCGTTGCACGTGATGGGGCCCTGCTCTCCTGGAGATGGCTGAACACCTGCCTGCTCACGGGAAGCAGTGAGTTAAATCCTTGTTTTGCTTGGCTTGTGTGCATGGCTTTTGCTTTCCCTATTAAACTGCCTTTATCTCAACCCACGACTTCTCTTTTACCCTTCCAGCTCTCTCCCTGACCTCACAGGTGGGGAGTGAGTGAGCATCTGCATGGGGCTCGGCTGCTGGCTGGGGTCAAACCATGATACCTGATGATCCAGCTCTGTTGGGTACTGATCTGCATGTCCCTGCACACACACAGTCCTTCTGCCATCACACAGGCAGTCTGCGAAGTCAGGTGATGAGAAGGGACAGGGCTAAGTACGACACTGCAAGGTTAAGCACATCTTTCAAGCCTTTACAGTTTCTTAAACCTTCCCCTAAAGCATGTAGTGTTGGGCTCCCAGCAATGCTGAAAATTACTATTACTTTAGAGTGACAAATAAAAGCATTTTTGTGAGTACTAAAACATGGGGGAAAAAGCTGGTGCCAGAATATAAGTGGGAGCTGGCACTGACATTAAAAGGCATTTCTTTCTTCTGATTGCACTGTCATGTGATCCTAGGAATGAAGTATATTTTTAAAGAAATTCTTTAAATGAAATTTAAATCTATTCCTCTATAAAATATTAATGCTTATGTATTTCTCTATTTCTGTATTTAGTATTTCCTCATTCTTGTGGACCGTGCTTAAAATATGATTTGAGTTGTGCCTCCTTTAGTTTATACTTTTTACTATGAATGATAAGCACCCATATTTCTCAAATTTTGTTTGAAGAATAAATGTGAGAAGAGTTGTTTTCAGTATTTCTGTAAAAACTGACTATAGGAATTACTAAAGATTTGCTGTTACAGAAAGATCTTATTCTGTCTTATTCATTTTGACTTTATTGTTTTTCTTCAGTTGCAATTCAAAGAACATTTGCCTTCTGTGTTTAAAAGCTGCAGGTTCCATTTTTTCAAAACTAAATTACAATTACACTCCTTGAAAAACACCCATCTTTTAATTGGATTTGTTCCAGTATTATTCTTCAATTTATTTTAAAAGAATCAAGGGGGATGGAATAATTTTCTTGTGAGTTGAAATAATATGACCTTTTAGAGGATCCTGGGTATTTCCAGGCAAGGCGGATACTAGCATAACAGTGATAACTCTGTGTAAATTTTTTTGTGGGTAGATTACCAGTAATTTCTTTATAACATTTTGGCTGTTTCTGGATCAGCAGTAAGGCTTTTAAAATATGAAAATTAATGACTTTGTATAGTCATTAATTTAGGTTTGTACCTTTTTTGCCAGCACACTGTAGGGAGTTACTCAAGATTCTCTTTCAATGTATTTACACTGCAGAGGAGTTGAACCAATGCCACTGATGCTGCATTGTGAAATATTTGACTAAGTCTTCAATATTGCTGCTATGGGCTGCCAGTCTATTGATGCCTTTTCCTGGTCTTAAAATCAAGAATCAAACACGGTTAGAAGGGAAAAAGGGATTTTACCTCTGTATTTATTTTAAGGATCCTTTGGTGAACCATGTCCAGGTGGAATGCGCTGAAATGCACACTGCAATGCACACCCCCTATAGATTGGGTATCCCATTGTAGGTCTTACTAATTAGCATAGCTATCAAAGATTCCCCAGTTAGAGACTCGAGTGAGCCCCCCTCCCCAAGGAACCTTCCCCTGGATGGTCCTATCTTAGTTTACAAAATGTGTTCTGGAGAGGACCTTGGTGCCTGGGGCTTTCCGATCCCCAACTACAAGGCTTCTAAAATGTTTAGTCTCCTAGCTTAACAAAATAAGTCTATGAATGTAGGCTGAAAAACACTAAGAATACAAAAGCTATAAAAAGGTATATAAAAGGGGTATAAAAGAAAAGGCAAACAATCATCATGGCATCAATACATAGGATTGACTCAAATTAGGGATGGATTTACAGGTAAATCTCCAGAAACCTTTGACAAATAAGGTTTCCCCCCTTGTTTTCCCATGGTTACACTTCTTGGTAATTTTTCATGGAACATGAAGCTTTGTTACATTGACTTGCTTTGGTACAGCAGACAACAGAGGGCAAGAGCAGTGGAGACTGACCATTCTGCATAGGCTGTGGTTTCACAATCAGAAACACATAGTAAGGGAAATCCTGAAAATTATCTCTACCTGGGATTGGAGACAATGTTGATAAGGAATGTAAGAAAGCTTGTACTGGGATGCAACTTACCTAATTCCGTCACTGGCTACCCAAAGGCTTTGTTGAGTGTGGCATGAAAAGGGTGGGCAATTACAAAGGCTACAAACCCTAACTAAATGATGGGAATTATTCATACATTTTCAACAGTTGCTTTTAGCTTTGGTCGAATGCTAATCAACCCCATTCTCCATTGGTTAAATGAAATTCAATTTTACAAAACTGTACTTGTGAAAATTTCCTCTGAGATATGAATCACACAAAATTCTTCCTTCTCTCTATTAATTTTCTTAGGATTTTTTTTGGCCAAGCAAGTGAAACAAAAATATTTATTTAATTCTAGATAAAGCCTTTCTTCTCCCTCCTTCCTAACATTCCTAAACCCTTTGTGTTCTTCTCTCCATCTGACATTTGCACATTTTATTTGCTTAGTTTCTTTAAGTGTTCTGCTTACATATTTTTTCTTTCTCTTGTATTCCTTTCTGTGACCCTTTAGGCTTTCTATTTAATTTGCTGTTGTCTTTTGGTTTGTGTCATTCAAAATACATGCATAACCATCTTTAGCCTTACAGCATACAAAAATAAAAAAAAGGAAAGGAAAAGAAAAGTTACTAATTTATTTAATTAAGGCACAATAGCATACTTTTTAGCCAGATGCACATAAATATGCATAATTTTATGTATTGGTCATGGATTTGGTTCTCAATTGCCTCTTCACTGTCCAGTTTCTTTTTCCAGTATCTCTTAATGTCAGTTTTAATATTAACTTTTAAATTTATCTTTTTAGTAATGAAAGAAGAGTGTTTTGACTATAATAAAAACAGTTACTGAAACACAATCCAAATTTGTAGTAGAGATTTACTGTACTAAAAATTGAGGACCTCTGTCTCAGAATAAAAGCACCTGAAAATATCTTCCTGTAGCAGACTAAAAAAATAGAGATAAAATCAAGTATAAACCCGACTTGTTACAAAAATGAAGATTGTTTTTTTTAGTTCAGGGGACTTGTCAAAGAGAAGGAGAATATAATCATAAAAAGTTCCAAGTAGTTCTGAAATGATTAACAAGGATGTTGTGCAAATTGTTCCTAGGGTTACATTTGTGTTGATGGGAATACAGTGGCAAGAAGCACTTTGCTGGGATATTTGTAGAAAAAAAAAGTTGCTGTGGATTAGCAAATTTACTACAACTTAATTAAAATCAAGAGAAGTAAAGTTATCTTCAGCCTTTCCAGAATGTTCATGTGAGATAGATCAGTCTATTAAGCTGCTCATTCACCCTCGTGTGTGTTGCAGGGACTGATAGTAATATTTGTGGAAAACTGACACTTTTGTAAGTGCACAAGCCCAATGAACTTACTGCTCTTGTCAAAACAATCACGCAAACCTATCATCCATCCTCTAGATACCTTGGAAGACCTGAAACTGAAATTGGTTTTAGAAGGTAAACAACTCCAGTAAAAGAGAAGAAAAGGCTTCCATCTCAGCTGAAACCTTAAACACTATCTTGTCATCACAGAAACATCAGAGCAGCCTGAGACACCATAACACAGAGCTCTCCCACATGCAAAATTGCATCAATGCTTAGCATTTCTTATCTATAATATTTTGAATGTGGTATAAATTTCAAAAAACCTCTTTCCATCTGTCTTTACAAACAAAATGTGTTGACAGGAAAAAACTGCTTGTAAATTTCTTGAGTTTTTGAGAAACCATTAAAACAAGTAGATAAAATGAAGTTTACCTGTGTATTGAAGATTTTTAAAGCCTGACCTCCATTTCACGATAGCTTCTTAAGTTCTTTAGTCCATGTAACTTTTTTCTAATTGAATAGATCTTAGTCTTGCAAAAAGTTATGCCATTAAAAATGCAATGCTAGTTTATTTGAAAAATATCATGTCATGATATGATGTTCATATCATAACATGTTCTGGGTTTCTAACATACTTTATGTGCATTTTTGTTGACTATGTAACACATCCTGTTCATCACCCTTTGGCACGTACTTGTGGTGGAAGTTTTAACTGCTGACACAAGAATGGCACTAGTCTTAATGTGTCTTTTTCTAATTCAGTTATAGCATTTCAAGGATGCAGAATGGTAATTAACTTCATGATACTGTAGTTTTGTCTAAGGAACACTAATTTTATTGTAATTTTACTTTATAATTCTAATAACATTTATGATTCCATTATGACTGTGGTTAAGGAAATTCACAACTAGACTGAGAGATAAATTGGGGAGAATTACAATTTTAAACAATTTAAACTTCCATAATAATCCTTACACTCAATTGTTACTGTCTGTGTTACCAGTCTAGGCTAAATGTGGATTAAAAATATTGTTGGGGTTTATGGTTTACTGATGTAACAACCAAAGCATAGAGGGAGAGTAGGACAGGACAGAGCAGCGCTGAAAGACAGTCTTAACACAAGACTACAATCTGACTTTAACTGATGGCATTTATCAATCTTTTTTATCTCATGACTTCAAAGAGAAAGCATTTAGCAGCTTTGCACTGATTGATTAAATGGCTTCTTGCCATAAATCAGTAAATGAAGCAGTTTAATTGTCTTTAGTTTAATCTCCAGGTCTTGAATCATATTTGAATTTCTGTGTCTGTTTTTTTGCATTGGAAAGTTTTTCAGCATTCCCTACTCAGTGCATGGACTTTAACAATATCCAGAGTTTTTTACTTTTCTTTCATTAAAAGATCTGTCACCTCACACCAGCAGTGGCCATCAGAAGCAGATCCTCTGCATGCTTCCATTCTGCTGCCTGATGTTACGTTTCTGGTTATGCTTCCTCAAACCCAGAAATCCTTCAATGTAAAAGTTGCATGCCTGAAATGTTCATAAGAAAATACCAGCCTCTTTATTTTCAAGTATCCTGGCAGATTGACTATGATGGTATGAAGGATGCCTGGACTGCTGATTAAGCTGGAATGTGAACAATCTTAGACATGAGAACAAGGGTTCCGGCTGCAGACAGGGAGTAATATAGCAGAATATAAGTGATTATTTTAATGTTTCATTTTATGGCCCAAGGACTGGACATTTTCCTGCTGATCTAGTCAGAATCTGTCTTAAAAAAAATCTGAAACAGGAGTAAACAGGTTATGAAAATAATACCTCATGCAAAAGATACTAAGATTCAGCAGTAAACTTCAGTTCAAATGATTAGTGTATCCTTCCACATTCCATGGCTTCTTATTATGCCATAAAATGTGATATAAAGGAGAAAGAAAAAAATATATTATTTTAATCTGAAATTAAGGAGAATTTAGTGGATCCTGAGACAGGAAAGGGATGGCATATCAGGTTTCCTACTTTGATATTTGCTTATTTTGAGCTAGTCTTATTATTCTGAAAACAGGGATTTTTAATGAGAATATACCATCACTATCATGATTTTTTTTAAATCTAAAAGGTCAAGATATTATGTGCTGCTACCACACTGCTGTTACCAAGAATTTGGAAAGAAATTAATTTTAAAAGTTTTTTATAAGTATCAACACTTGATAATTGAAATATTTTGGTCTTTTCCTTTATCAAGTGAAGTCTTAGTTCTGAAAATAAAAAGCAAAATGGTGATGCAGATTGAACGGAACACTATAATGTAGGTGATGAAGATCAGTGTTTTCATTCTAGATTTTTGCATGCAGATATTTGTAGTTACTAAAAATCAAAACTAGGAAAGTAATGACAAAATTTAATGATGATTAAGATGTGATAACTGGACTTTGAAAATGTGTTTCAATATAAGGTAATGCAAAATCATATCCAAGGCAAACGTCTAACATAATAAAATCTGAGAATTAAATTTAACAAGTTAGTGAAAAAAACAATTAATATTAAAACAAATAATAGCTTTTCTCATACTTGCGTTCTCTGTCTGTTTTAATGTTTGCCTCATTATCAGTGTTCAATGCGATGTTTAATACTAAGACAGCATCTATAATTAATAATTTTTTTAACAATTATTTACATACCATTTGCTGATCAGATTTTTTTATGCAAATGCTGGACTATTCATGACCTCAGCATTTACTGTCTATGATTACTGTCCTGTGACAACAATAGTGACAACATCCAGTAAGTTAGTCCAACTCTTAAAAAGCAAACTGTCCTCCGGAATATGTAATATACATGAGACTTCCAAAGATGGACCTAAAAATCTGGCAAAGCTGCTGCAAAGATCTGCAATATTCTGGAACAGAAGTAGCAGGTGGGATGTCCAACTCCAAAATAACAATTTTTTTAAATTCAAGTATTGTTATTTAATATATCCCATACTAATATTACATATTGTGACAGTATATACTGTAAAAAGAGGGTGAACTAAATTTTGAATAAGTGAATTTAATTTCAAAATATATCAGTTTTTTGGTCATGTGCCTTGTTAAAAAGGCTTGTTTTGAGCACTTAGGTTACTTTCAGCAATATTGCAAAACCCGAAAAGCCTCTGGGTAAAAAAAAAAAAATGTATTTTTTCCAACAGAGAAAGTGTCTAAAGTTTCACCACTAAAGTAAATATCCTGATTTGAACTTTTGGTGTTTATTTCCTTTTAGCACCTTCAAACCAGCCACCTAGTTGAATTTCTTCAAGTATTTACTAGATAAAGAAGGTTGTTTATCACTTACCTGAGTTAATAATTATTGGTTTTTGCAGCTGTCATGATTTCATTGTGTATAAGACGGAATGAGCAATTTGTCCTCTGCTGGCAGGTTAGAGGCAGTATAATATATGCAGAACTACAGATTAATTTTATCCCATGTCAGTGTCCCATATTTTGAAACTGTGACCTAGGCTGGATTCTCAAGTCTTTAATACTGTGCAGTTATCTTGTATGCATTTATAGATGTATGCACATGTGTATTAATTCATTCATTTTGGGATAACTCCCATTTGTGTTTTTCTCCTAAGTGAAATTAATCAAACTGGGTTTGATTAATTCAGAGTCATTACTCTGAATATGAAGCTACTCTGTAAACAAACTGATTGGCATAATAAATATTGTACATAGATTGCAATGGTCACAATGGACCTGTGGCCCATGTTCTATAGAAGAGACAGGAAGAAGGAAAATAGTTCTACAGCTCAAGTAGGAGCTGAAAGTCAGTGGAAAGTATCAAGCATGTTGTGCTTTAACTTTTGCAGCTCAAAGAGGTAAGAAAAGATTTTGTGGTAAAGCACGTGTTTTTTTTCAAACTATAGCAGCTGAAGGAAGCTCCATGACTCATGTAGTTGTGATGGAGTTAGAGAAGTGAACACTGAGCTAAGTTCCGAGGCAGTCCTCACCCCCTGCAATCCCCTTCTGCAGCCAGAAGAGCTGAGAGATATTGTCAAGCATTTCCACATTTCTGTATGTTCCCTTTACTTTACAAGGGAATCACTGTTTTCAACAAACAGTCAACCAGCAACTGAGGTCAGGCTGAGGGGGCAGTAACCTCAGGTAGGTTATTAGGTTCCTGATTTCTGTGAATTTCTCAGAGGTTTCCATGATGTCATCCACTATTTGCACTTGTGCATAGGATTATTTATCTACAGTGTAGTATTTTAGTTTAGACCACATACGCTTTCCAGAATGTTTAACCTATCTTTTATTATAAATCAGCATAAGATTTTGCCTGTTTAGCTTGGTGTTTCTATCTCCATTTGCAATTCTGTCATCCTTAATTTAAATCCTAAATGTCCTTAGTCCTGGTATATCTGTTCATGTCCTGTTTACAATATTAGTTTCTTTAAAGTTGTTCTGAAGCACTAAAAGACAAGTTTGAAAGGCTTCCTTATGGTGTAAAGTTAAATATAGCAAACAAACTCAAATGCAAGAATGAAAGCACTTTTATGGCTTAATTGTCTCATTAAAGTTTGCTATGAGCTGTGAAATTCTGACTTTCTGCAAATGTCTTTGAAGATACTATTTTCATTAATCATGCAGCAGCTTTTAATAGAATGAATTTATTAAGGGAATATTTGGCAAAGTAATAGATTTCATACTATGTAAAAATTCAATTTTCCTTAGTCAGCTACAACCATCAGTGTTGAGAGCACTTCATCTATCCCACAGATACTTGAATAAAGGAAAACACAGATCTTTCAAATACCTTAGAATCTCAGTTTGAGAACTTAATGTGAAACTTCCATCTGGAAATTGCAAGGCCAGATGGTTGTATAAATCCCAGCAGAAAATACACATCTGTCACTTTTTTTTTATAACTGGTTCTATTTGAAGAAGGATTTATTTAATCAGCTTGGCACATCATTTATTGTGTCAATCGTACATTCTGTAGCCCTCAGCTCTCTTTGTACCAAGTCCTCTTTCATTTGCAGAATACAGTGGAGGTAATCATTTCTCTAACCAGATGCAGGATGACTGCTGATTTAAATTGTTTTATGCAGAAGCTTGATGAAGAAACCCTGATGAATATAATTGAGTAAAATTTTTTTGGTAAAGATTCTTGCCATCAAGTGTACTTAGCTTATAAATTTACCTGTCATACCTCTGCTCTCCATCATGAAAAGATACTCTCTAGAAAAAGCTTTAACAGGGTAATGGAAATAAGCATATTGACTTAATGGAAATGTGCTTTAGAGCACTATACTACTTCAATAATCCAAAGGAACAAAAATTACTTCTGAATCCACAGTCTATCAAAATTTGAACTAATGGAGACATCTGATTGGACTGTCTTGCTAAGAATCCTGTAAGCCAGTAATTTAGAATAGGGTGTCACTATCTATACTAGTGAGGAATAGCACAAGGCTTGTGAACCTTGATGTGGAGCTTCTTACTATGTATATGACAAGTGACTGAACATAAGGTCTGTCTTTATTCAGGTTTACATTTATGTCAGGTAAACTCTCACATACATCCATACATCATGTTGAGTTTTACACACTTACTGTAAATTTTACTGCTGTCTTTTAAAAATTGTGTTTGGGCATGATATTGCTGCCCAGTCTACCTAGAAATTTTCTTCTGATGTATTTCATTGATGCAGATTTAAACTGAAGAACAGAGAAACATGAATCGATTACTTTCTTCTCTTTGACTTTCACTGCAACACACAATCATCTGGTCTGGTCTCTGTCTGAGAAAGCGTAGGTAGGTGATATAGCACTCTACAAGAGATGTATACTTCAGAACGACTCCCTTTTCAGCATTTTAGTCTGGATCAGCATATTTGAAGCTGATCTCCCAGTTGCATCTTATTACTTTGCCTTGGTTCACACCAGGGAACCGACTTGTGAAGCAGAACCTGTATTTCATTTCAATGAAAAAAACCCAAAAATGCCAGCCAGGAATGCACAAAATAACTTCAAATCCAGAATGGTTCATTGGACAAGAGTAGAGCTTACTTAAACTTATTTCTTCCTCCTTGAAATTTATATAAAAATAATTTCCTCTTCAATACAAACTATTTTCATTTACATATTTGCTCCTACTACTGGGACACATCGTTTTGTAGTCTAGATATAAATTTATCTTTGCCTTGGAAAACTATTTTTACAGTAATTCTTCCTGGAGAGGGCAAATATTTATTGACCTCATAGAGAAAAAATGTCTTTGCTAGAATTTGTTCAGAAAAGTCTACTGCTTTTTTTCTCCTAATACTCATCTAAACTAAATATAATGAAGATGGCACATACTACTAATTTAATATAAAAGTTCTTTCCGTGAAAAAAGTGTCACTATGTAACAAAACCAGGTCCCAACACACAAATCATTCTTGGGTTTAAGGTTCACATATTTTTTCAGCCTTTATTAGTGGGTAATAATCAGAATTATTTGAATATATGCAAGGAAAAATTTGATTTTATTAGAAACTGGAAACCTGTGCATGGACTGAATACTCCACACTTTGGATCAATGGTGACTATGTTGTCTTTTGATCCATAACGATTATGTCATCAACATCACACAAGAATATTGAAATTTTTGTTTTAATTTTATTCCCCCCAAGATAATTTTGGAGATGTCAGTGCAGTAATAGACGAAAAGAATGAATTTTCTCTCAGGATCTATATCTGTCATATGTTTAATTGTATTAGATGGCTAAAACTTCCCAAGGAATACTGGCAGAGCTGCCCAGTGACTTGATTTTTAGAAGAGGATGCTCACTAGGAACTAACAGTACACAATGGAAGCAAATTATGTAATATGTATGTGAGTTGCCAAGTTTATTCTCACAAATAGGCTCAAATTGAAAAAAAATTGTTGTTAATTATTGCAAATATTTTAATGAGATTCTCCTGTCAGGAGATGGAAATAGCTACTTTAAATTATTCAGTACAATTACAGTTCTTCCATTTAATAGCATACAGAGTAGCCCTTTTAATGATAGAAGTCTTAACCTGCAAACCAAGCCAAAGCTTTCAAATTGTCTCAGTCCTTATTTCATTTGTTCTAATTCAATGAAAATGGAAAAAAATCGGTTCCAAATACATTGTATGAATGTCAGCAAACAGAATGAGCAAGCAATTAGAAAATCAAGTTAAATCTATTATTTTCAGGAAATTAGTTAAAATTCAGAATACAGGTACTGGCAGTCCTCTGCCATGTGATGTCTATGACTCTGAATGTCACAGTACACATTTGGAGTCTCTTAGATCAGTCAGCCCTGAGCAGTTCTCTGTCCTGTAATTGCCTGGTGGTTTCTACTTATTGCTCTTGACTTAAAGCACTGAATCTTAATGTAATTTTGGAAAAGTATTTAACACTTCTCCCATTGTTAATTCCTTCAAATTCTAGCAAAAATCTTAAGAGATGCAGTTCCTGTCACTCTTCGGTGCCTCACCAGACTCCCATGACCTAGCAATTTAATTCCAGTGGAAGAAATGTCTTAACACACCTCAACATTTAACAAGCAATTATTAAAAAAATATTAACAAGCAATATTTTGAACATGAAGTACCCTGATTTTAGGGACCATGTCACCCAGAGAGATAGAGTGCCTTGTCGTGTCACATAGCATGAATTTTTGTAATAGAAGATGTCTATGGATAAAGTAATACATTTACTTATTAATTTTTCAGTGGTGAAGCAAATTTTAAAAAATAATATGCTTTGTAAGATGTTCTTGCACAGCTGTCTGAAGATTCACTGATAAATGTTTTTATTATATTGTAAGCAGATATTAAATGAAGAAAGGTCTAAATAGTTACATATCTGTTCTTTTTTTAATGAACGTCATGGACAAAGGCTGAATGTCATGATTGTATTCATACATCTACTATTATGCACTCCAACTTTTATGAACACTGCTGATCTAAAAAGATCTTCTTGTAACAAGAAGCAGTCATTATTTCCAGACCTCTTTTAACTTCAACATCTTGTGAATACTAACCCCGGTCTCCTGCTTGTCATTCTGAACAACTGTTGCCAACTTAACCTCATCAGTCATGTCAGTTAGGTCATAGAAGTATATTCTGAAGTCAGCAAGTCAATCCTAATACCAAGTCTTGTATTGGTTCATACATTCATTCTATTTGTGAATTTAATTTCATGCTGGCTTAAACAGAGTGTATCTTTTAACTATCTTTTATATCTAAGCTGTAACTTATATAAGTGTTGATTTAATCAAGTATTCCTCCACAGTAGTCAAGGTTATTTGCTATTGGAAGTATAAATATGCATTAAAAGTGATTATTTTTGGTCTTACCCAGAAATGGCATTAATCAGTTGTTTGAAGACAATAAACTTAGTGGTCTTCTGGAATTAAAACCGCTGTGGTTCCTGTTCATGCTAAAGTAAAGCAAGTTCAGGTTAATGCAGTGATTCCCAAGAGCAAGGGAATGAGAGGCTGATGTGGGTATGTTATGCAAAACAGCTTGTATCAGTGAAGCAAGACACAGAATCACTGTTGTTCAAGCACATTTTCTTTTTCAATAGCAGTCAAATGTAAGTCAAGACAAAAATCTGCAAGGCTGTCTCTTTTCAACAAATGAAAGAAAACACTAATGCAACGGTTCTCTGAGCTGACCTGAAATGAGAACTGAATCTCAGTCTCTAATTACAACTCCTTTTTTGGATAGGTAACCTGAGATGTTTCTTTTCAGGTATGTTATTGACTGTGACTCTAATCTGGCATTCATAAGCCTGATCATCACATGCAGTGGCAGGGTTAGCTAGGGTTAACAGCTTTCATGGTACGTGTTGCAGCAAAAAGACATTCTGTGTTTCACATCTGCAAAGCATTGCTTCTATCATATCAGGTCTCTAATTTATGTGGTCTGTACTGACATCTTCCTCACTAAATGATAGTCAGAAGTAGATTGCAAAGCACAGAGCAAAGTACTCCTGACACAGGGGTGCCTGTGGTCCCACCTTTCAAAATGTCTTCAAATTGTTTTGTGCTGTGGAAAGATCATTTCTAGTAGCCATACAGAAATGCATAAAATCAAGAAACAGAAAAGGCTAAAGGCAAACAAGAGAAAGCAAACTCAGATAATTGATTTGTGGGATTCCAGAATATTCCCAACATGTGGCATGCAATAATGGCATGCTGTGTTCACAGTTAATCTGCTCTTGGGTTGTAGATGCATTCCCAATTTAGGCATTTTGTCTTCAGACAAATGATCTGTTACCTGTATGTATAATTTTTTAATAGCTAATTCTTTGCATAACCTAGAATTCAAGTATCCATTCGAGTACTCTATAGCATAAATGTCAGCTGCCAATTCTACAGTAGTGGCACACAGAAACTTAATCTGATCACATTTTTATGAGCAACCCTTTGGCTGTTTTTAGTGCAAAGTAGTTTCGGAAAACACATTTTCTTAACACACCTATTAGACCAGATTCAAAAGCTAGACGGAAGTGAAGTAATTGGAAGTTAAATGCAATTCCTGTCTCTCAGATAATTGAAAAAAGACCCCTATGTCTGCAAAATTAAAGGACTTATTTCGGATTTATTTCAGATTTGATAATCTTTATTCATCAAGGTTATTATGATTCCATTTCTGAATGATAAAGGTTATCTCAGAGTCCATTGTTTAATATATGAAGTTAGAATTGTTTTTCCACATGTGTGTAGCTTTATTTATGTACCAGATAATCTACCAAGTCAGTCAATCTCATCATTTCTTTTTTCCAGTTCTTAATAATAAGCATTTACTTTTATTACTGTTACCTCATTTTTCATTAATTTATCTAAATTGTTTAGAAATACATTGAACAATAGGGGCCTTAACACAGAGAACTGTCAAAGACCCTCATCTAAAATAACGACAATTTTCCTTCTGTCTTTGACTTACCTCCTAATTACACATTTATCCCAGGATCTTCCCTTCTGCCCAGTGTCTTAGTAATTTCCCAAGGAGGCTCTGAAGGATTTGGAACACCTTGGAAAAATCATTTGGAGCTTCAGGTAGACAAGATTTATCTGATAAACATAAGATTTATCTTCCTTTACATAAGACACCTGACCGATGCATACAAAATAAAAGTCTCTTTATTGTAAATGGAGTAGTCTATGTTTAGGAAATTTGTGCGTGGACTATGATATGCTGGGAATGCTAGAATATTTCTGATTATTTTTGCCAGTAATTCAGATTATATTGTAACAATTCTATGACCATGTAATTATTAAAAAGAAATGAGATTTTGAGACCTTTAATCTGACAAAGGAGTTTGCAAAAAAAAAAAAAAAGAGATTAGAATTTATTCATATACTGAAGAAAAGCACAGAAAATGCTTGAAGAAGATTAAGGCAGGGCATGCGGGGAAGAAAGACTTACTTTGAAAGTTATATATGGGAACTTTCTTCAGGCCCTATGTTTTTCTCTGGCAATGTTAAGTGAGGTGCAACAAGAAAAATTAATACTACCACATGATTTCTGCTGAAAAGTTAACTGGGCCATAAGCCTGTTTCAGTTTAGCTGTTTGGATTTGTTTTAATATTTTTCCTTTACTTTGCTTTATTCAATAGACACTGTTTCTGGTGCTTGCTTTCCTTTAGTCATGAGGCATTTTTTGTTTTCACTTAAAGCCAATACTATTATTTTCTTGAAATATAGAAAATCTCAGCTATGTGTTGCATAAAATGTGACCTTTGCTTTGTCAAGGCAAGGTCTGTCAGCACTCGACAAAGCAGAAAAACTTGTCAGGAAAGGATCCTGCTTCTAAAATCTCAACAATATATTAACATCATCTCTAATGTAATAGAATTGCATGACATTCCTTTGAAGTTCCGAAGAGTTTTCATCTCATGTAAAAACAACATAAATGGAAGAATGCTGTTTTGAATTTTCTCCACTTTTAGCTTTTCTCTGTAAAATGTTTAATTTTCCCATGAAACTTGTCATTCAGATAAAATTTCCCTTTTCCCAGTATTTACTTTTTATTTCACACTAAAAAAAAATCATCATAAAATGCATTTGACGGAAAAAGTAGTTGCTGAATGCTGTTCAAGAATTTTCAGTTTCCTGCTGAAGTGAAGCTCATGAAGAGCTTTGAAGGATCAGGTTTGTCTTTTTACATGAAACCAGACTTTTCAAGTGGATCCATCTTTTTTTGTAAAATTACAATTTCCAATTGCACGATTTTCTTCTAGAAGAGTCTACAAACACTCTTGGAGTACTCTAAGTACTAACTTAGAATACTTGGTAAAAAAAATATATATATCTGATTCTTTCAAAATTTTATTTGAACTGCACACTTTTACTTGCTGCTGCTGCTACCTCCGAGTAAATGATCAGTCTAAACAATTACATTTTAGAGAACAGTATTTTTGGAAAAGATGTTTATAAAGTGTGTTGAAAACATTCTTTTCTTTGCTTTGTAATTGTCAGTTTTTATGTACAATAAGCATAAAATTATTCCTATAAACTTAATGAAATAAAATTTTATAGGATGTGATACCTAGTCTGTTGAACTTAAGAAAAATTTCAATTATGTTCTAGTGCTTATGTTTTACTGCACAATTTATCTTTTGTAAGAACTAGCAATGAGAGTACTTACCTGAAATTGTGCAATAATACATAGTATGTTAAGTAGACATAAAGGGACAACTTCATTTGAAAACCTTCCTCCTCGGCTCATTGATGGAGATTTTGCATTTTTACAGCTCTGTCTGTAGACAATAATTGTTTGTGCTTTGCAATTCTCTGGAGATTCCTGTTTTAATCTATTTAAATACCTTCCCTGTGTTTTAATTATTTTTTTATGACAATGGAGCACAGATGGTCCTTTAGAAAGTGTTTGGTTCAGAGCATTTTAGAAGAAGATGTGATTATTACTATACTTTTTTCCTGTGGCTATCCCTATCACATTGTCACTTTCTCCTGAGCTAGTTCACATATATGCAAGCTTAATTATTTTTGCTTATTTGAGTGAGTGAGTGATGTTGGGAAAAAAGTTGCATTTCCAAATTCTGACAAGAATGATATTAATTTGGGTGTCATATTTTGTGTAATATCAAAGCAGAGATGATTAAATAAACCTTAATCTGAATAAAAAGAACATCAGAATCAGAAATTGTGTCAAGAGTCTCTGAAAAGTGAAATAAGCTCTTCATGCATATCCATGAAACTGAATCTGTGAGAGTATGAATGAAGTAAATGGCTTTAAGGTCTTTGATCTTTGCTCCAATTTTTTTCTCACAGACATTTCTGGGTGAAGGTTACTGAGGTGAGTACATTGAAACCTCTCCTGAGGGGAGAATGCTGTGCATGCACAGGTCAACAGCACAGGAAATGGGAATTAGATAGGTAAACAGAACCCAATCGTAAATTCCTTGAATGACAACATGCATTCCTGAAACAAAAGCCAGGTCTTTCCTCTCAATTTTCGCCGTGCTGTTTCTCCCAGTGGAGATCCAAATGGAATATGTTTCTACAATATTCAGTAAATTTAAAGTCTGACTGCTATTGTGAAAGTATTTCTGATATTTTCTTGGAGGAAGGGATATGCCAAAAGAATTAGCCTTCTGTAGCAGGAAGACAGGTGCACAAGCCATGTAACTGCTACTTTACTTTGGACATGAAGAGCATAATTTAGATAGTGTTTGTAAATGATTTATTCATTTAGGGTACATTCCCCGTCGTCATCGTAATAATCATTTTCCCATCATCTTTGAATGATTAAGGACAATGTCTTCTCTCAGCTACCATTTTCCCCTTCTCATTTTTGCAACAGTCAGTGTCAGTACTGGATCTAATTTGTCAGTCTTTGAGAAACACTCCTACTTTGGTATGAAAGATCATTAGTCAGACAAAGTAAATAGGAAGCTACTATGTGGTGGCTGTTGCCTGTACTTTGAAAGTCTCACATGATGCCTGGATGGATAGATAGACAGACATGGAGTAACAAGAGACATTTAAGACACTTCAGCTTTTGAAGGAACATCCTATATCACTGCTCTACTGGCCCTATGTATAAGAGAAGTTTGAAAAGGAATATGCTATTATGTGAATTAGTAATGATGAAATTTGTAGATGTCTTCATACGAGCCTGACTCCTTCCAACAGCCCATTGTTGTCAGAAAATAGCTCACTGGAATTCCCGGAATTTCAAAGAATAATGACGTCAACAATGAGTAGAGATAATCAGCTATTCCTTGCTAATAGTCTAGGGAACTGCTCCTTCCTCAGACTTTCTTTGACAAATTTGCACCTTTTTTTTACTTCTTTCTAAACAGAGAAGGATTCAGTAGTAGGAATTTTCCACATTTGTTCATACAGTTCTTTGCAATAATATATTTAAATTTATGAGGTTTCTGTTTAGTACTTTTAAGAGTTCTTTAGAGCACCCACTCTTAGGCTTTCATACTCAGTTGATCACTTCATGCTTTGTTTAAATTTCTTAGACTGCTATACTTATTACTTAACACAAAGCAAATTATCATAGTTTCAAAACCTCTCTCGTTTTCCTGACTTGTGTCATAATGTTATGGATATTGCAACACCATGTCCTATCAATAAATAAATTGGATAATAAATAATTGGTTTAATAACAGGAAGTAGACTCTAACAGCATCAATAAAGTAATAATATTTGCTTTCACATTTCTGGTACCACACTTTTGCACTTGACAGGATTTACCATCATCATCTGGAAGAAGAATAACTTAGACTGAAAGAGAATAGGTTTAGCTTAGACATCAGAAAAAAATTTTTTACTCTGAGGTTGGTGAGACCGGAACAGGTTGCCCAGATTTATGGATGCCACATCCCTGGAAGTGTTCAAGGCCATTTTGGGTGGGGCTCTGAGCAACCTGGTCTACTGGAAGGTGCCCCTGCCCTTGGCAGGGGGCTGTAACTACATGATCTTTAAAGTCCCTTTCAATCTATTCAATTTCATTCTATGATTCTATGAGATAGAATAGTGGCTTTATGACTGGATAAAAGATAGCAAAACAATGGAGTAAAGAATTAAGAAATTTGTTCATTACTATTGAACTTCATTTATGTTACTACAGGACAGTTATTGCAGAAGAGACACACAAAGGCTTGTAGAATGTCTTTTCAGAATAGCTGTGGCTGAGTATATATGAATGCATATGTCACACCTCCAAATCAAAGGCGGGGTTCTGGTCTGTGCTTTGATTCCAGAATACCTACACAGAGCCTCTCAGTTAACCTTCAATACAACAAAAGTACCAAAACTGCCTTTTTTTTTTTTTTTAACAAGGAAGTGCTGCTTGTCTTTTTCAGTTCTTTCTGTATAGATGCTTCCCATAGTTCACATTCTGCTGTCTGTTTTATATCCACCTTCCCAGGACTCTCTGTAAATAACCCTGAAGGGCTACAGTCCATGGTATGAAAGAAGATTGCAGAAGGCTCTCCTGAGATGTCCTCTCAGGGGCCAAAAATGCCAGTCTTCTCAGCAGGTAACAGGGAAAATACCTCCTTCTCTTTCAATCAATTAGTCACCCATACATCCATTAGTTACCTGTTGCCTTTCAGCAGAAAGGGTAGTTCCTGAGTAATTTTGGAAAAAACAGAGTTTAATCTTTTCTCTATAATAATGGAGAAAACATTTTGCCTTCATTATTGCTTCTGGGAGAGTGTGCTAAGAGGAAAGCAGTCAAGCTTTTTTCTGGTACAAAGTGAGATGCCTTTATGAAACAGGTTTCTGCATTCAAGGTGTCTTGAATGGAGACTTGTCTGAGGAAATCCAAACCAGTAATTTTTAATTCTGAGGTTCTCCAGACATTATCTAGTTTAAATGGGGAAGTGGAGGGGGAAAGAATCAGAATAGAAATTTTCTGAGGAAAAGGTGGCAGCATTTGGCCCAATTTTACACATGCCTGGCACAAGTAGTCTTATTAGGGAACTATATGCTTAAATTTAAAAGTTTTCTCAGAAACCTCACTGAACTGGGGTAAGTGTGTGCTTTCATATTCAGGAAATTCTGGAGTTAGTTTCATTTTTTCATAAAGCAAAGCCCTTGGGAGACACCTCTCTTATACCACTGTGGACGTGGAACTTCTTTTCCTGGCAAACTTCTATTGAAGAACTACATTAAATGCTGCAGTTCATGGCTTTAACAGACTTGGAAAGAGCTTGAATCTCAGGAACTGAGTTAACTGCAAATATACTAATTTCCTCTGTAGGAATTTTACAATTATTTGTGGTAAAATCCAAATGAATTTGCATATTTCCTTCTGCTGTTTGTTCTCAAATTTAAAAAAAAAAATCAAATTTCTGTTGAAGGAAAAAGAAGATTAAATACTACATCATCACTGAAAACACACTGATGTGAAATTTAATGAGATTTTTCCAGAGACTGAAACAAATCAGGGAAGATTAATTTCATTTGTCTGAAGGCGTTTTAAAAAAATCCTTTTTCTTTTCCCCTCATATTTTCTGTCTTCTTTTTTTCCTAAGACTGTTGTTCTACAACAAACTCTTCTCAGATGTACATCATCACAGAGAATTTGAAATTGCAAGTTTGGGGTGAATTGTATAAAATAAGATTATTAAAAGAACAAAGCACTGAGACAAGTGACATGCAATTTACAGATCTTGAATGAGAGTGTAGGTTGAAGATTAGAAAACAGCACACCAGGAGAAAGTGCTCAGATGAATACCACATGAAGAGAAAGAAATTATTTCACCATGAAAAGGAGAAAGGTGTTTCATTGCTCTGATTATTGACATATTTATACAATAGTTACTCTCTGTGCGCAGTCTTGTGTACCCATGCAAACACTTACCAATGTAAAAATACATTTATCATTAGAGATGTTCTGGTAGGCGTGCAGAACCGTGCATGGAAACATACAATGCAGCCACTTGATTATTACCAACAGCAGAAGCATAGATAATGTTGGAAGAAAACCAGATTGAGCTGAAATCCAAATTGGAGACACAAAACCCAATGAAGCTGAATGGAATAGAGCTAATGGAATCCTTTCCTCTCTATAACTTTTCAGCAAAATTCCAACAAGAAAAAAGCATTAGGGCAACTTAGGTTACACACCAATCTTTGCAGGGACAAAAAATGGAGATAAAAATTTGAGAAAACAAGAAATGCTTCAAGAAATTTACAACAAAAAAACCCCAATATTTGAAATGACATTTCAGAATGTACGTCTTCTGAAATACTGAGTATGCAAAAGTCTAAACTACACAGTCTTAAGAAATATAGTTGAATTATAGAACCCCCACACTGCGGTAATAATAGTTTTCAAAAGGAAGCATTAAATATGAATCTCAATGTTAATATATTGTGAAACATTTTGCCTTCTTTGCTGAAAGGGAGAAAAGAAACATATCCCTCCTTCACTTTATTTGTCAGATATATGAACCTTGTTACTTTGTGGTCAGTAAAAATAAGAGATTGGCACATGAAGAAGCAATTTCTAAATGTATTCAGTAACAGGAAAAAATGCAAATTCATTATAAATAAAATATAACAACTGGAAGCATAAAAAAACTTCACCAAGCCCAAGCAGCGTACTGATGGACTATGGTTTTTATTTTTTGTCCCTTAGTGTACTCATGCTTTTTCAGCTTTCTGCACATTCAGTATGCAACTGGCAGGCAGTGTTGTAACAGTTGAATATCTGAATGATTGCAATGGTGCAGAAACACATTTTAAACAAACCAAAACAACATTCAATAAGTTTCTTCTCATTTAAGCTGTGAAAAGACTTTATTATATATAAAGTTAGATTTGTTACCATACTTAGAATATAAATTCTATACCACTTCTAATTCTAAGTAGTGCTGTGGTGGAAGATGTTGAAGTATAAAACAGCTTGATTTTGCTGTTAACAACACTAAAGTCTGAAAGATAATCCTGCATATTGTGTAGCACACTAAATGGGTATTACTGCTGGGTGGACTCACTTGTCAGTATTTATCCTATTCCCATATAATGTCATACAATAACACACCAAGGGAAAATCATTAAAAGAATTTTCTATGAGCCTGAGAGCTATAAGCAGTCTTCACTAATATGCGTTCCTTCAACAATACGTTTTCTGATCTTTTAAAGAGAGTGGAAATTCTCATTTCAGGGTCCTATTTAAGAAAAAAGGGTTTATGTCTCTGAGCCACAGTGCTCTGCCAAATTAGAGCTTCCATCAGAAACCTGTCAGCAGTGCAAATCTACCTTTATAGTATTAGCAGTGCAGTATGTGAGCAGAGTCCCCATCTCTACTGACTTGTCAGAAAACAGCATTTGTCTTTGAAGCCCGTTAGGATTCCTTCTTATCCAGACATGGGAAACAGTGACTTCTCTTAATGTATTTGCCTTGTATTTGGTCGGGCACTGGAGCTCCACCCACCCAGATGAATGAGCTGCCTCTTGTTAGATATGTTGTGGTCCTCTTACTGGCATAAATGGACCAGCAATGCATTTCACCATCTGATCATACAATCACATATATTTTCATCTATTTTTAGTAGGTTTTTGTTTTGGTTAAATCTCTTAACTTTTGGCGCAGGACCATCTTACAAGTGTAGAGCTGTTGATTATTTTAAACTAGTTATTTTATTGAGTCAAGTTTTGAATTTTCTGTTAAGGTCAGCATCCTTTCTCTCAAAAGAGATTTGTCTGAGGAGAAGGAACACCTTGAATATGTGGTGCTTTGAATGGCTTTAGTTATTTTATGAAGGGACTTTTTAAAATATCTTGTGAGATTTCGTGGTCATTTCTGTCAAGAGAAAACTACTTTTGACCCTAAACCTGCTTGTTTACAACAGAAATCAATAGTTACAAGTCTCTTATCACATTTATTCTTTATGCTTTTTCTTTTGCATTAACATTTCAGCTTCAGAGACACTTTCCTAAAATTTCCTGAAAGTGATGAGATCATGCAATGCTCTTTATCACCTCTAATGAAGTAGTCACATACAAAGTGAAACTTTTCCACTCCTTTTCAATGAACAGGTCATCCTGGAATAGCTACTTTTTGTATTTCATCTAGTATGATCACAAATTCCAGTGACAAAAGGCTGAAGTTTTTGGAACATGTGCCTGCATCATCAGTCCTCAGTGAGGCGGTGTCCAGCCTTGCATGGCAAATAACACCTGCATACAAGGGTTTACAGGGTATGTTAGCTCTGAGACCAACATACTATGTGTTTCAAAAGTCATCTTGTATTCATGGTATGTTTGGGACCTTGCTCTCTTTTAACCTGGATGTGTCAACCTGCTCCCTCATGCACTGCCATGATTTTGGACAGAAAACTGGGACAAAGTCTATATCAGACAGACCCCCATATTGCCTTCTGTAAAGTCCTGTGAGATCAGCAGGATGTGCCAAGACAAGTCAGACTTGGGATATCTCAAGAAACCTGCCTTTGAGTCTCTGAGATCCAGATTGTATGAATGCATGCAGCAAGGTCAGGAAGGGTATGAAGGCATCTTCTTATGTTGGCTCTTAGAAAGCGTCATATGCATACAGACATGGTATTAAAGGTCAGGGAGACAAGGAAATTTCTAGAAAAGTCTGGTCAGAGAGCTGATTTGCCAGTCATGGCTCTGAGAGAACTGTCTCCTGTAGAATAGTGTAGTATGGACTTGCATGACTACTGATTTTAAGCACTATGTGACCTTGCTGCAGAGTGGCTGGCATTCAGGTGCCTCGTATGCAAATGCTGAAGCCATCCTGAGCTGATAGAAAGTTTCAACTCTAAAAAAATGTATATATGCATCAAAGGCATGGCTTAACTTTTTTATTCTGCCTAGAAAGTGAAAGTACTGCTGACTATGAAATGTGCAAAAAAATATTTGATTTGAATTTGCATACTGTCAAAATGTTTTCACAATGATGGGGATCTGCTGCCTAATTACAGATAGGTGAAAACATAATGAAAGAATGTGTCTAAAAGCCCTTTACAATTCCATATATCTTCCAATGTGATATTACAACATCTTGTGTATTAGTTTATCAAACTGAGCTGCGAATTTTCTGTTATCTTTTTCATTCTGTTCAAGAAGCCAGGAAGAAAAGTAAGAGGCAAGGTACATCTTTGAACTTCAGTGTTCAAGCACCAATTCAAAGTTCTTTTTTAAGTTCAACCACACTTTATTAGGGTTTTCTTTCAACTGCACTGTTCTAAACAACAGCTCTAGAAAAGGAGAATGCATGCAACGTATGGTTTTTCCCTTTTTTGTACTTTTATATTATGAAAAGAAGTTTGATTTCATTTTACAAGGTTCTGTTCTGATTCTCCATTAACTTTATGATGTTTTATTTCCATCAGAGTCAAAAAAGAAGAGTAGGAAAGTTCCTTGAGAAGCAATAGTGAGACATATAAAAGTCCATCTTAGAGATCTTGCCCTTTCTACACATGTATTCAAACGAGAATATAGAGTGCATAGGTATAAACCCTCTTGTATGAAAATTAAAACATAAGCAGTTTTTTTCCGTTCATGTGCGTGTGCATGTGTTGTTCACACACAGCAAAAACTTCTCTGTTTGTCCTATCCATAGGCACGGCATTGAATAGAGTTCTTCACAAGTGTCTTTTATGTAATTGTGGCTGTACATATCAGGTTCTGAAACAGTCTTCTGAAACAGAAGTACTAATTAAGTTTGTACAAGATGTGGCTTTTAGTCTGTTTACAAAGCTTTATACAGTTACCAGGGTTAGCTAAGACAATCTAAAAGCACTGTGTCCTTTTTTTCCATAAAGGGCATGATTGTATATTCTGAAAGTTATATTATTTTAAAGGTTGTGATATGCTTTCAAAAATCAAATGAAATGTTCTACCTTTGAAATTCCATATATTATATTCCCTAAAGTACTTACCCCTATTAATCCACTGACTGTAGTTAAAATTGAAGCAGTTATTCTCAGCCTTGAAAATCTAGTCTTGAAGAATGTTCTTTCAACTTAAAGGAAGGGTCTATGCTCCCAAGATCTCTCCTGTTTTCTCATGGATATCAGCTGGTCTAACAGGAGACGTGCTACTATTACAACAGTGCTTTTATTATAACCACAGTACATCATCTTTATATGAAGCTTATTGTAAATCACTTTTACTTGGCAAGCCAGTGTGTCAGAAAATTTAGAAATTGATATCTGCATTCCCAATTACAATTTTTTACAGAGCCTCAGTGGTAGAACTGAGGCACAACTTAAAGCAATCTGAAAAACTACTGTGCTACATTTGCTGCACCTGGAATGATAAAACCTATGCTGCTTTCCTCCTTAATTTACTGCCTAATCTTTTGTCACCATTTGATTACTACAGTAGGCTACTTTGTAAGGGTACAATTAACATAAATAACCTAATTTACATAACTATTGATGCAGATGCAACAAATGCAAAATCATTAAACTGTGTTCACATTACAAAACATTCAAAGAAGGTATACTTATTAAAAAATCCCCCTCATGTTATTCAGGACAAACAGAAAAAGAGAAATGTGATGCACAAGAAGTTACACTTATATACAACCAACATAGCAATGTAAATATTGCAATCAGAAAGAAAACCCTATGGAAAACCAAGTTCCTTCTGAACCATACTAAAGAATTCATGTTGTAACTACTGCATACATCTGTATAAAAATACACCACAGTTCTGTCATCAGGCATAATATTTTAGACAGTCATTGAGTTCTCTAAATGTTTTTTTTTTATGGTACTGCATGTTATGTTATGAAACAGACTGAGATTTTATGCTTTTCATTGAAAATGTTCATTTCTGTTGTTTTTATATCTTATTGAGGTAGTTTGACAATATTTAATAAAAAATATATAACACTCTAAATCTATATGTCTACAGAATCAATGTGTAGAGATGAGTGAGATGTTTTCATAGGTATGACACCTTAAACATGTTACAGTATATATTTTCTGTATATTTAGTAATCTCAAATCCCATCTACTGTATAATGGGAGAGATGCAGTATACTTGATCAATTATCTTTGTAAGAAGTAAAATGATTAATGTGGATGTTTTGAACACTTCTTGGGGGGTGGGGGGTTTTGTTGGTTGGTTGGTTGGGTTTGTTTGTTAATTGAGCCAAAAGAAGTATCAATTTATTTACAGACATCTCCTTCTGTAATTACAAGAATTTTTAACTGAACATAGAATTCATCCAAATAAAGCCTGCTGTGAGTGGAACATAAATGATATGCCTACCGTTGACTGGTTCTGTGAATATGTTATTAAAAGTAAAAAAAGAAAATAAATCATTTCTGTAAAGGAATTTTGATCAGACTGTGACATTTTTCTACACTAGTGAGAATGTCCAAAAGAACCTTTACTAGTGCAATTGAAGTAAAAAATTGTTTGCAGATCCACAATTGATAAAGATGGAATATAAGGTATGGGAAATACACAGGTGTACGGGAGGACATGTGTGGAATTTTTTTTTCCATGTAGATGGTTTATAATCTGGGAGAATGCTTGACAAAATTTGCAGTCTGACTGTTTAGTGACTGTATAACCAAAGCTTTTAAAAAAATTGAGGTTAGTGTTATAAAAGCACTGTTTCTTTACACCAAAGGAAGCATAAGCTGAACATATTGATAGATGTCATGAAAATACCTCAAGCAAATTTGCAGCATGACTCCTTCGTGTACATCAAATACTGCCTAATGATGATATGCAAGTTATATATTGAATTAAGCCAATACATTAACACCTGTAACAAACTTCAGAATTCAATATCCGGTATGAATTCAGCAGTCTGGATTGTTCCAATCATATTCCAAAGCTTTAACATGATATATTTTCAGGGAAAATTAAAAAAAAAATAGTCACAAAAAAAGTATTTTAGTCTATAAGTAAAATAAGGAGCTCTATAAGCTCCTACCATGACTATGAAAAAAATGTTTTGTTACGTAGCTTCAAAGGAGCTTTCATTAATGACTCGGTTTCTGTCACTGCAAGCCATTTATTGATCTAAATGTGCAAATTCAGCTCTTAAAATCAAGACCTCCAAGCAACCGTATGTCTATATAAGTGGTACAAAGTCTGCAATATACATCTATAAAATTATTTTCCCCATTACATTTTCTACTTTTATTTCAAGCATTTAATTTTAAATTAGATGCATTAAAAAATTATCATTATTCTGTCATGATGTCAAAAAAATCTAAGACTGGATAGCAGGGAACGTTAAAATGTTTCATTTGTGTGCTTGTACATTTAACGTCTGTTTCATAATATGGCGTGACATCAAGGTATCCACAGATTTTGATTTCATACATGGCTAATTCAGAACTAAATTAAATGCAATGAGTGGACACTAATTGCTACAATTTGAAAAGCAATTGGATAAAAGTAATGGAAAAACTTTAAAAAAAAAACGGAAGCAAGCTCAAGGAAAAAAGTGTGTGCGATCAGTACCTAAGTATAATTTCCTTATTACCAGTGTCCCTGCTGGCAACTGTACTTATTTGGGCAGATTCATCCAGATCAAATTTAGATGTTGCATTGAGACAACTGGCCAGTCATCCTGATGGCAGCTTAACAATTGTGTTTGAAACTGCAGATCCCTCAAAAAGCATGGGAAGAAATTTTGACGAAAAGGATATAAAATAGAAAGACTATTTATGTAAATTTGGAGATACAGTGATCTGAGCACGACTATCACTGAAAAGCATAGCAGTATTACTGTTATATCTTTATATTTAAGTGCTATTTGAAAAAAATTGGCAAAACCTTTTTTCAGTGTTGTGCCCATAAAAATGCTTATTTTAAGTGTTTTTCCACACAACAAATATATTTTTGAATTTTTGATGGTCCAAAGTATAAATGCTGTATTTTTCTTGTATCATGAAATTATAAAACAAAAAAAATAAAGAATTCTTTAGAGTTATGTCTTACAGGATTGCAGGGTTTTTTTTAATTTTGTTTAGTTCATATTTTGCATCAATATCCTCATCAAGGCTCAGTATTCCAGTGATAGTTTCAATTAAAAGAAACCTCTTCAAATACAACATTTTTATTGACAAATGTGGCTTTTGAAATCATAGAATCATAGGATGGTTTGGTTTGGAATGGACCCTTAAAGACCATCCAGTCTGATGCCTCACAGGTCTCAAAGGAATATTGAAGAGGGGAATCAGAACTGCCCTAAAAAATGCCACTTGATTTATATTAGGAAAAGGATTAATTGCTTACAAAGACAATTTTCCCTGGGGCTACATTTCTGTTTTTATTAGGTGGGAAGACCGGATGAAAGACCAGAAAATGCTGCAATGACAATCATTAACAGCCCACTGCAGAAAAAGCCCCACGCACCCTGCAGCTGGCTGCAGCATGTTTTTATGGACAGGCAGTCTCTTGGGGTGTGTCCACATATAGATGTTTGGGATCATTAAGGGGAATTAACTATGGGCATAAAATTGAAACTCAGAAAATGTTCTAAAACAGGTGTTTGTGTATAGCGATGGGAAATCAGAGGTGTAATTTGGTTTTTTATGGTTGTGACTAGTCACAAGAAAACCCAGGATAGTGGGGGACAACATGAAAATTAAGTATTAAGTATGAATTTATATGCATTCACAAATTAAAATGTATTACTATTAAATTACGTGGGAGGAAAAGTCAGTACTTTCCTGAACCTCACTGGATTTAAACAAGCACACACATTTAACCACACAGGAAAGTACTTTACTAAACATAGTTTCTTTCAGAATTACTTTGGAGTGAAAGATCAAGCATAAGACAAACGAACTTCTCTTGATTTGATGTCCTTTTCTTCACAAAAAATACTTTTTAAATGTCCGTCAGAATTATTCACATTGGAATATAAGTATTACAGGCTCAGATCATGCAATCTTTTCAAACTGGCAACACATACTAAGAACAGAATTTTAATGTAAGCGCAACACCTAGCGAATATTATTTTTGTGGTATTTGTAATGGTGTGATTGTGTCTATACTATTTCTATAACAACTTGTCCTTTCACAATCATTCAGAAGCCTGATTTTATTTCCTTAATAAAATCATTTCTCAAAGGACAGTATGTACGTTTCCAGAGAAGAATCAGAAAAGGCCATAGAGATCGTACAGTCCCAGATGAGATAAGAGGAATAAAGCTACTGCTATATCTTCAGCATAGGTAGCTTGGAACTTCCATTTCTTTGCTACTTTTCCAGTGCAAATCAGGTGACATGGGAACTGAATAAATTACTTTGACATGATGGTTCAAAATTTGGGAAATTAATTCTGTTTTTCTGCAGAACTCAATGGTTAAGTGTAAAAATTCAAAACTTCCTTCACAGCTGAGCCTAACCAGCAGCAGTTATGTATCTGGGACATTGATGAGAAATTGTGATAAAGCTTGGGAGCTTTTTCTTGTTCATAAAACCAGGATCTTCCTCAAAGAATAGCTAATTGAGTAAATAGGAAGTAATTTTTTCTAATATCCATGTAATACTTGTTTCAAGGAGAAAGAAAACTTCAATCCCAAGTATCATAATGTCTTTTTTAATAATTACTCCTAAACCCAATACCAAACCCAAGTGAATTTATACTCTTCAATTAATTTTTTCAATCCACATATATGTGTGATATAAGGAATATTCTAATGAAGTTTATCTGTATTTCTGTAGGCCACCTACCACTATATTGCCAAATTTATCATAAGAAAATAATAACATGATGAGATCCTGCATCTGTACATGTATCAACTATTCTGAGTTATGCAAATAATGTTCATAGGTTGGGTAGAAATAACATTTCCCGTAAAAGTTCTTTTATTTATATGACTGATTCATTGAGTCCTGTAAAGAAAAAGCAATTATACCCCTATATGGGCAGTCTGGGTGCAAGTTATTTTAAGCCGTAGGTGTGGAATAGAATAACCCCAAGTATATAAGAACATGATTTTGCTTTTCTCATTTCTGAGGGATTTTTGTTAAGAGAACAGATCTATAAAAGAACACATTTAGATTTCTTTCATATAGGTATGGAAATATTTTCACTTGCAAGTGCTATAATACTGAAAGAAGTATTCAAAGAATTGCAGGAAAATTATGTATCAGAGAGATTATTGTGTTCCTAACTTCATACACGAGTTTCTGTCTATTTTTATTTTCCTTACATTTTCAGGACAAAGGCACCGCCCTACAGTCTGACATCATAAATAGATTTTAATAACTATTTCAGAAGGATAAAACTTGCAAGAACATATTTTCAATGTGTTGTGGTCTTTATGCAAGGTATGATTCATATAAAAAAAAAGTTCAGTTTAATTCCTGGCAATACAAACACATCCTGTAGGAAACCCAAAATAGATCTAGTGCAAACACTGTCAGCCAGAGCCAAGGTAACATTAATACTGATGAAAAATCCATCTCCCTCAAGTATCTGTACCACAGCCAGCTGGAGCTCTCTAAATAGAACTAGAAGTTTGTACACAGTTTCTGCAGCTTCTAGGTCTAAACACTGCAATCATTTAAATAGTTTCCAGCCATTGATTTCTTGGACACTGGAATTGTCAGCACACTGAAAACTGCCCTAAAACAAAGGTTTCTAAAAACTGTTGCACAAGTAAGAGAAGTTATCTGGTTAACTGCTCTTCGCAATGAATTGTGTCTTCTGAAACCTACCCTTCATCCCACTGTGGAACGTTGTGATTTCACAGATGAGAGAAACTGGGGTATTGTGTCCTCTTTCTCATACAATGGGTGAGGAATTTCAAGGAAAATACATGTTAAATGGGTTCTACTAACCAAAAAAGGTTTGATCATGGCCATCCAGCCATGGAAGTTGTATGCTGACAACACAGTGCAAAGAACATGAAAAAGGTTAAAAATCATCAATTATAGTGCTCTTCAAATGAAAGTGAGGTAAGCTAAATGGATAAAAATAGGAACTGTGGCTGTCACAGTACCACCAGTGCAGTGAATATTGCTGTATCAAATCTCACACTACTGAAGAAACGTCTTCAAGCTTTGATGGCTTCATGGAAACCCCCTTCTTGTACTGAGCAAGATGCTATCAAAACTGCTGAGGTTTTGAATTTTTTTTCCCTTAGCTCTTCTAATGTAACCATTCAAATTAAATCCAGTAATTCACTCACTGACATTGCTCCAGCACGTCTTAGACAATCACATCTTTTCTGCTTTTCTGTACATTTGATTTTTAAGAGGAAGAATGGGTGCAAATACAAAATTCAGCATAGGTGTGTCCCAGATACAAATGCTTTCAGCTAGGATAGTGCAGATAAGAAAGCAAAACATTGAAGTTCCATTAAGTAAGTAAGCTCAAGTTTCATTTCTGTAATATAGTTTATGGTGGGAGGAAAAGAAACCGAGGGAGTTTATTCTTGCTTGAGAGAAAAGATGATGAATGCTTCTGTGGTGAATGGAAATGGTAAGAAAACTTTTATAGTGTTTGATATTAAGTCAAGATTATTAGTAAGTAAAAAATATTATTATATTTGTATGACAGTAATGCCTAAAGGCACAAATTGTGAGACGAAGGCCTCACTGTTCTCAATACATGCATACTGGGAAATAGTCCCCAAGTCCAAAAGCTAGCAGTATAAATAGCTAAAGTCAGAGAAAAAAGAAGTGAAATGATTTCTCTGGGATAAGATAGTAGAAGAGCAGCAAAATTAAGAGGAAAATGCAAATCTGCTGAATTCTACTTGAAACTATTTATAGCCATCACTTCACTCTATGGTGTTGTAATTAATAGATTTGAGTAACAATATTGCTCTGGGACACAGATTTTCTTTTAGTGTACTAGGAATTCACTGCAGCAGCGCAAAACAGCAATCACAATAAGCAAAATGAGGTTTTCTTTTAAACTCAGATAACTGTCTAGCATTTGAAACAAGAAAAAAGTTAAAAAGTAATTGCTTTTATTGCTAAACCTTTTAACATTACTCTTTTTACAAGTGACAGCATAGAATTATTAGTGCAGTTAAGATGCTCTCATGCTCATAATAAAGGTACTGTGTAACATACCTCTAGTTAAATACACAAGATTGGGTGCATGTCATAAAACAAATATCTTATTCAGTGTTGAAGTTTAGACTGTGTGCCAAATACATTCACTGTCTTGTATCAAAATGCATTGCTATAATTAAGCTGGGGGAGGCAGTTATGTATATCATTTATAGTGGAAGATATTTAGGCTCCGTGATTGTGAAATAATGGCTTGGTGAGATCTATTGAGAATAACTACCAAACACAAACACATTATTTATAGTAGAGTGACAGCTATGTTGACAATTCAGCATAACAAAAGCTTAATCTACAAATGAAATTAGATATCTGTTTTCTCAAAGCCTAACATATGAAAAAATTCAATGCCAATTTTATTCACTGTCTTGTTTAACATGCTTATGCCACTAGAGTTCCTTGAATCCTTATTGGAAGACCTAAACAACTTTTCAAAAGTTTTTTGACTTTCTCAACTTCTTATATAAGAAGAGAATATGGAAGGGAGTATTATTAGTATATAAACACTTCCTAAGCACACCCCAGCAAAGCAGTATGGTAGATATGCAGGTTAAATCAATACACCAAGTTGTGACAGTTTCTGACACTACCGACCGTTATTGAGAAATGTCACTTTGAGTGTCTCTGTGCAAAACTGATGAGCACTTTGCTTGAGAAAATTACTTCCCTTGTCACAGAAGACAAGCACATAGATATGTGCATTTGTAAAACCCTGTTAGCGCACCTAAGATGCAAATAAGTTTAAAATAAACATTAGTGTGTTTGTGTTCACAACAATTAGCAGGACTACTGATTGCAAGCATCATTTGATGCAAACCTGGAAATGTTCTGAAAATAGCCAGTTCAAGTGCTAAACCAGGCAATCTCGTCTTTCTCTTGGTTTGAGATTGAAGTTTTGCCTCTTAGCTGTACTTTCAAATGCTACTGTCTTTGGATGATTACTGGAGCCATCTGAACAACACAGTGCAACACTGTTCCTAAGTACTTTACCAGGCAAAAAAGCAATCCACAGAAAATGTAATAGTGTTTTGTCTATCAAGTCCAAGGATATGCTTCAGATGGCAGGCTGAAAAGGAGCCAGCATGGAAATTGTCAGCTGGGTGGCTTATCTTGGAACTATGCTTGCAATATTTGCCTATTTTTGGTGGAAGCCTGCCTTGATGTCAAATTCTGTAGCATCACTGTATGAAATCAAAATGAGAACTTTATTCTCTTAAGTAAAATGTTCAGATTTATACTTTTGCAACTGTTCTTATACTAGCAAAATAAGGATCTTCTAGCAGTGCAAATGTGATATTAAGTGTTTTTAATGTCATCCTTTAATTTCATTAAGTAACTACAGAGTCAGAGATTTTCATTGCAGAAGTCGTCAGAGGCAGCCTCTGATGAAGAGCAAGTAAATATCCTCATTTATTGCATGGGTGATGAGGCATAGGATATTCTTAGAGGTTTTCCAGTTAGGACTGCTGAAAAGATGAAGCATGCAACCGTAAAAAAGAAGTTTAATGAAGTCTAGCAAATGAAACTCAGTGGAACAGCAAGATCTTACCAGGCAAAGCAGTGTCAGTTCTGCTTTTATCACAACAGTGTAGGCATTAGTAAAGCAGAACCACTGGGTAGATCCCTCTTAGTCTGGGTTGTATCTGACTGGTAAAGCAGTTCAGTAAAAAGACAATTTTGTCTGGGTCAGTTGCTGAGGGAAGCAATCAAGTAAAGAGGTGATGAAAACATGAAAGTGTGGAATATTAAAAATGTTTAAAACACTGAGTCTTCAAAATTATATCTCCTACAGGATTGTATCAATATTACAAAATCCATTTCAGACAAAAAAGAAGAAATAGCTTATTTAATGGGAAAGTACATTGTAATTTCAAAATTATTTTTTGAAATGCAGTTATATCTTATTTTTGCATCTTACAAATAATAGAAAATTCAAACAAAATAAAAATTAAATGAGATCTTTAATGGATATGAACTGGCTCTAATGACAGTGATCACATCTTTCTCCACTGAATATTTCCCAGGATTTTTTTAAATTACATTTTTCTACTGGCTTCACTAGAATGATGTGCAAAATCAGAGAAGAATTGGTAAGAAAAGAGTGGTTATTAATTATAGGTTAGGAATATTATCATTATGACAGCTTTGCATGAAAGGCCTGCATAAACACATAGTGTTGACCTCTAGAATGTTAGATTGTGTCTTTGAAATTACAGTAAATAGAATTAAGGGCAGCTTTTAATACTTAAAGATGCCCCAGCAGGTCTGGTTTGGCCTCTCTTCTGACTCCTGTCTGCATACATCACAATACAGGTAAGAGTTCAAAGAGAAATTGGCAGGAACCCAACACTGAATTAGCACTACTGAAGAAGAGGAGCAGATCAATGCTCTGCATCCCAGCTTTGTTCCTCAATACTATTGTATCACAAAAGGTTTGTCTAAGCTAGGTTAGAGGGCTTTAAATATCATGTGTATATTCGCTGTGTTCTGCAGCTGAATGGTCTGGCCCTGGAAGAACTTGTCGCATCTCCTTTCTCATTAACTGAATTTGACGGAAATCCCATAAAACTCAAAATACAAGAAGGGGTTGACCACATCCATAGCTTTTCTCTCATCCACTAATGTAGTCACTTCATCATAGAAAGCCACTAGGTTGGTCAGGCAGAACTTGCTCTTCATGAAACCATGCAGGTCTTGAATCACCTCCCTCTTCTCCACATTCTTTAGCACAGCTTCTGGGAGGATCTGCTCAGGGACCTTCCCAGGCAGAGAGGTGGGGTTGACAAGTCACAGTCATCTGACTGCCATAACTTTTCAAATAGCATGGAGAGTTGCTTGGCAACCACATCAGTCAAATCCCTCAGGACTCTGGGATTCATCTCATCAGGTCCAATAGATTTCTGTATATTCAGGTTCCTCAAAGGCTCAGAAACCTGATCTTCTCTCACACTGGGAGGGAGTTTTCTGCTCCAGTCTCTGCCTTGCCGTCCTTCCACTCAAGAGGTGTGGGAAGACATGTTGCCAGTGAAGACTAAGGCAAAACACTTGTTGAGTACCTCTGCTTTCTTATCCATTACTACCAGCCTTGTTTATCATGGAATGTAGGCTCTCCTGGGCCTTCCTTTTCTGGCTGACATACTTGTAGAAGCCCTTAATATTCTCTTCATCCCTTGCCAAGCCCAGCTCCATCTGGGCCTTGGCCTTCCTGTCCTCATCCCTACAGAACTGGACAGAGATCCTATAGTCTTCCCAGGATATCTGTGCCTGCTTCCACTGCTTGTACATTTCCTTCTTGTGCTTTAGCCTGACCAGCATGCCTCCACTCAGTCATGCTGGTCTCTTGCTTTCTTTTCCCAATTTATTGGGAAATAAATCTTGAGATTGCTAGTGTTTGTGCTCCATGGAAAGCATCCTTAAAGTTTTTTCTCTGTTGTTCCTGAGGGAAGTTTCCCTATTAGTCCTATTGACTAACTTCCTGAAGAGCTGGAAGTCTGTTTTCCTAGAATTCGGGGTCATGACTTTATTCTTCACATGACCCATATCCTTCAGGCCTGTGAATTCCACACGTGCATGATCTCTGCAGCCCAGTCAGTTTAAAATCTTTAGAGAAAGCTGTTTTTTCAGAATATTTCCACAAGAAAAAATGAAAAGCAAATATTTTAGCATGATTAATACATTCTTCTGTAAAAAGGACTTAGCTTTTAACTGCTCTAGTTCACTGTTTACACAATATAGGGGCTACTTTTTATAGACCTTTGTTAGCTGACAGAAACCTGTTGCGTAAAACAGGAGACTATAAATTTAAGTGGAACTTGGACAGCTGTATATATTTTGTAGAGTAGCTAAATTTTGTCTCTGATCCTGAAAGATGAATACAAGAAATCACAGGAAATTGTGATCAATCATCTTCACCACATTGAATCCAACTTGATATTCCTGGCTTTGACCAGTTTGGAATTTTTAAATCCAATATCATTTGCATGTTTTGAGAAAAATTTGTTGCAAATCTGTACTTTTCTTCAGGTAGACAGTCTAGTGAGACCTGGGTAATGATCAAATACTTGCTTTCTTATTTATAAATGGATCTTCTACTTGGCAAGTAGATCACACCTTGGCAAGCTGAAGAACCGAGGCGCCTTTGTACATTGCGCCTGTAGCAAAAATAATCCGTCTACTTGGCTTTTTCGTAATGGCTTATATTGTAGTCTTCATAAATAATAATAAATAAATATTGCATACTCCTGAAGATGGAAATGCTTTCTGTAATGCTCTTTTTACTTGTTAGGCCTGTATATCCTTATGCATGCATGAAGCATAGTAAGCAGCATGTAGATTTATAGGTTTTCTGAGCAGAGAGAGTTTGTGCCAGAAGCTACCTACTGTAGCACATTTCTGTTTCATTACCATTGTAAAGGATAGCTA
Organism: Struthidea cinerea; assembly: GCA_013397865.1. Classification (NCBI taxonomy): domain Eukaryota; kingdom Metazoa; phylum Chordata; class Aves; order Passeriformes; family Corcoracidae; genus Struthidea; species Struthidea cinerea. The sequence goes on from VZTI01003411.1 coordinate 543,397, forward strand.
CAGACATTTTAATAACTTATGACTCGAGCTGTCTAGAAATAACAATGACACCATGCATGTTGGTCTGTGGTTTTCTCATTGCCTCATCAATTTCTTTTTCTTAGCAATTTTTACAGGGGTTTTTCCTCCAATTTTCTAATTAGTTTAGCCACTATTACTTTTTCCTATTTTATCTCTTCAGTGTCTCACATTATATTTTACAATGTCAGCAGGCATTTTCCAAAGATTAGCCCAAGAGGGATCAAGAAACTGATGCTAAGAATAGTAAGATGCATCATATCCTTATATGGATGGAGGATCTGATAAAACTTCAGAAGAGCTTAAAAGATAAAGGAACTTGAAAAGGCTGTAAGTTAAGCCTTTTGCATTAAGGTGGATTAATTGTTCCTTATTTGTCATTCTTCCAAAGACCTGATATCCTTTTGCTTTCTTCAGATGAAAGAATAACCTGCCAAATAGCCAATGAGAGTGTGCTGCTTATTGTCACCTTTTGCAACCTGAATGGCTTCTATGTGTTTGTGCATATTTTTTCTACGTTTCTATCGTAGCCAAAGTGAATCGCCATAAATGCATATTTCAATGGAAATATGGTTGCCCTTGCTGTATGTTTGTGTGACTATTGCAGCTTAAAGGAGTTATGTGAGAACTTACTTCATTATTGCACAACTTAAATATAAAACCAGCATTGGCATCTAGATTTGCATTTGAGCCCTGCTTTTCCACAAGCTCACAAAGCAAGAATGGTTTTTGTAAGACATCAGAACATTTTCAAAGTCAGAAAACAAGATTGAGTTTGATGTGCTAAGACCCATCATGTGGAATGCTTTCTCTCTGAATGCCTTTGGTGTCACAGTTTTGTATGTGAAAATGTACCTCCAAACCTATTCCGTGATAACCGAACTAATGAAGAGATAGGAATTTATTATGAAAATCAGTGATAATATTGCCAGAGATTCTGCATTAATATGCAGTGATACCAAGTTAGTTAGACTTTTATTGAACTAGTAATACACTTCAGCCATATATATGACATACATATTTATTATACATAATTAAATACATTTTCTGTATATTATAATTGCATTATTATTCATACACGCCCACACATATATATATATTTCACACATGTAGGCACGTGTAAGGATACAAAAGTGCATCCAACTAGACTGAAAAAAATACTGGATTTCACTGTAGATTATTTGTGATTTAATATGACCTCAACATGGCTTCTAGTAAAAGTGCTGCTTAACAAAATACAGACATTATTTCCAGTCCCATTGAAGGCTATCAAAGGATCATACCAAGCTTAGAATACAGACTCTTAACTGTTTTCTACATGAAATACATGAAAATGAGATAGTCTCTAGTACAGTAGTTGTAGTCTCTCAATATCTTTGAGACGTGGCAGTAAGGGTTATAAAAGCATTTTCCTGTAAAAAATACAAGCTCCTCTAAATCAAATGAAGGGGAACAAACATTTCAAGAGCAGATACTTTGAGCATTAATATCTTCAACAGCACTAGAAACTGCTGTACATGACTACATATATACATGTGATGTTAGTCTCCCCCAGATTTGAATTTCTTCATGGAATTACTGATGATGTGTACTTCACACAGATTTAAAGGGAATGCATCTTTCTCGTTGTCCTGTCATATAGTGAGTTTGTTGAGCATTTGAAAGAAAGAAAGTAACATGGCCTTGCAAAAGTGAAAGAAATGTCTATACTCTCACAACCCAATATGTATTCAATGCCCTCCCAGTAGGGTGCAGTATTTCCTAGTGAAAAAAAGGTGACTTAAAGACTCTAAAACACAGAGATTTTAGGTGTACCACTAACCAAATTAAATTTATGATTGAGTGCATTAATTTTCTTGTTTTCTTCTGGTTTTTTCCTGCTTCTTTTACTTTCTTTATATTCCTTGGAATTTGCGTAAGATATATATAATTTTCACTTGCACTGTCTATAACTGTTATAAACTAAAAGAAACATTGTTTTTGCAAATGCAAAATGATTTTGCAGTCTTAGGCACAGTGGGATTCTTTCCAGTGCTCTTTTCCCTTCACTTCTTTTTCCTCTAAAATGTATGTTATTAGTTTATCTTAAAAACCTGTGTGATAATGTGTAGTCAGAGCAAAGAAATAAAAGGGAGAGGATGTTATCTGAAAATTGCCTTTATTTGTAACCATTAGGAAGAATGCATTTCCCATTGCAATTTGTATTTCCAGATTATATCCTTTGTGCCGTAAAAACTGGGAATGAAAAAAGAGTGTTTAGAGTCTCTAGTCCATCTCTCTGCCATTGCAATTATTCCCTGTTGTAAAATTGGAGTGGCTCAACTAATGCAAGTTGGCCAGAATAATGGAAATCTCATTACTTCTCATTGAGAGACAATTCCCAAAGTTTAATAGTCCTCCCTGTTGGAAAGCACTGTCTTGGTTCTGAATTTTCTTTTCCATAATTTTATCCTATTTATTCCCTAATGAGTTTGCCAACCTGTAGAAAGTTGAACATCTTTCTTCCTTGAAATTCCTCAGTGGAGGTTTTCAGACTTCTCTGATGACCTCCCGTAAAACCTGCTTGTCTAAATGACACACGTTTGATTATTTAAGTATTCCTCATTAGTCAATCATCACAATTAATTATTTCAATGTCTTTCTTGGATATAACAATATGTTTGAAAAATTGGTTACATTTAATGATGGCTCTAATTATAATATGACACAAATACTCTTTTCCAGCTATGTGGAAACAGATAAGGTGATCCAAACACACAGTGCTGAGTGGCCACATATGAATTAATATTTCTGCCTTTCCAGCAGCAAGAAAAAGTCCGTCTTCTTTACTACTATGTAAGTCAATAGCTAAAACTCTCTTGGCATTTTGATGCTTTTTGGTATCTTCTGCTTAAGTTTTCCTTGGATATGTTGGAGGGACTATTAAAATCTTATTTGTTCTGGTCTTCAAATTTCTGAGCACGTTTTATTTTCGGTTTCAAATCCTTTTTTCTCTTTGTGCTGTTTCTCTGTCCTTATCACAACATTTCCCAGTTTATCTGACAGTTTCATTAATGTGTTTTCTATTCCCCCTTGCAGAATGTAAATGAGTATGTCAAAACTAAATTTAACATGAATACTGGAAATATACTCCATTTCAGCTTCTCATAACTGAGTGAATTACCATTTATCATTAGCCCCTGTCAAGAGATCTTCAAGTCGCTTCTCACTTCAGTTCCTCAAGCTGATTTGTTTTAAGCTAATTCTGAAGTATGCCTGCAAAACAGAGACAATTTATGCTTGTATTGTGACACTAGCGATGGTGTGAGCAGACAAATAATTATTAATAAAGTGAAATGCATTTATGTATTCACTGTGCAAGTTGCCTGTTGATACTGAGGATGTCCCTGTTATCTCCCTGTCAGACCATAATGCTGTATGGTCTTTCACTGCAGGAATTTGTTATAGACTGTTGAAAGCATCTTGTGGCAAATTAAAGTTCACAAAGTAGATGTTCTGTGGGTCCTCTCAAACTGCCTATTGCATAGTTATATGTAACATCAGAGAAAATAACTCAGCATTTCAGGTATTTCTCCATATGCCTTTGAGTTAGCATACAGTGACATATTTCGATGCCAATATTGTCACTGACTTTATGGAAATCATGCAATTACATGTGGAAATAAGTCAAGCAAGGTAAGAAAGCAAAGGTGGTGCTCCAAGCAAGTGAAGTAAATAACACATTTTTAACTCATCTCTACATGTCGTTTTCTTGTAAAAGGAATCATAGAGACAGTTCTCTAAATGTTTAAGTGAATGTGCTGATTCTGATATTCCGTAATACTGATAGCTTAAAGATCTTCATACCAATAACATCACTTTCATAGACAAACAAATTTAGCTAGATATTCTTCTGTATTCATGGCTTATATAACTATAAAATCGATTGTAATGGATTTTTAAAATGAAATCAATGGCCCGGAGGCAATTATATGAAAGCAGGTGGTATAAAAGCCACATGTTTCATATACGCAATCTGTTTCTAAACAGCTCCCGAGATGCACAATATCATGTGCATTACTCAGTGCTCCTGAGCTGAATCATCAAGTAAAATGCAAGGGCTTTGAAGAGGTCTTTTTTGAAAACCAATATTCTTCCTGAGAAAAGCAAATTTAGAGCTTAATTGAGAATGCATGCCTCCTCTTCTGCTTACTTAAAAGGTTTTCTGGCCTGAAATGATAAATGTTTCTGAGTCAGCACCTCTGGAAAAAGTTGGTGTATGGGGACAAAAGAGTAGGCTGCTTTGCAAGAGAAGACAGCTTGCCGGCAAGGCAGGCAGAGGCAGTGTGCTTTCAGGACAGAGGAACAATCCTGCAGTATTGAACAAGAATTGCAGAGCAAGTCCCATGACAGTCATCAGGATCATCCCCAGCCCACAAGGCTGCCCACCGTTTGCTGTCACACAGCAACACTCTCAGAGGGTCTCTGGTTCCACACCTGCACCACCTCAGAGCTCACCTGTGGCAAAGACACAGGTCCCTGAGGGAATGGGGTGTCAGAGGGGGTGTCACACTCTGTTAGGTTGCCTTTGTTTTTCTTTTTTTTTTTTCTTGTTTTGTTGTTTGCAGATTTTTAAAGAAACTGTTTTGCCTTGTGTATGCAGAAGCCTCTTCTAACAAAAAAAAAAGGCCTGATATGTCAGTATCACAAAGAAGAGCTACTGATTGCAGAGCTCATCTTCTCCCTAACATATGATTTTAATGGAAAACCATCTCACAAGTGGTGCTTGAAGAATCAAGCCTTCTGTGTATTCACTGAGGAGGGACAATATTACAGAACCTGTTCAAACAATATTACAGACCCTGTTTAAACAAAAAAGGCCACTATATCAGCCTCAAAATTAATGCACTGTCTTCTGGGCTCAGAGCAATCCAAAGATGTGCCAGTACAATACATCATTGTTCCATTGGGAGGGCAAATAGAAGTTTTTGTTCATGTAGAAGCTGGGGAATTTTTTAACATCTTGCCAAAAACCTCTGGCTAAAACAAGAAGGTCCCTGAGACACACATACTGAGTTTGATATCTTACTACCTATTCCAAAAGAGAAAGTCCCATTGCCACTGATATCTCTCCATTCAGAAGCAAATATGTCCCAGTTCTGTTTTTTCTGTAGGACTAAAAAAAGGAAAATCAATCATGTGTATATAAACAATATGTTGAAACCCACTTTTTTCATAAATTGCCCTGGAAAATGTGGCTAACAAGAAGCAAGGAGCATCATGCTTAGAAGCAGTGGTAGAAATTATCATGAGAGGACAGGCCAGGAATATAGATAATTTTCAGTCTTATAGATAATCCGTCACACAATACATATCACCCACCAACTTGGACATTAAAACTTTGAATATGGGATAAAGGGTTGAATTTTTAAATATTGCTGTATTAAGACAATGATCTGGTATCAATAGTGTATATGAAAGCATGGTACATTGCTTTTTTGAGGGACAAATCCATGCTCCCTGCTTCCAGTATCTCTCCATGGTACACTCAAGAAGGTTCAAACGTGGCAGAGAAGTGTCAGGAGCAGATGATACCTGTAAACTAGAGAAAATTTCATAATTTGGATAGTGGTTTGATAGAAAAGATACAGGATGTGTTTGCAGCTCTTGTTCATGAGTGTGAGAGAGAATCAGACTGACGAACTTGTGAGAAAAATATAAAAGGTGTGAAAGAAAAAAAGAGTACAATGATCAAGTGCTGCACAGGTATCAATTTACAGAAAAGTCTTCAAATTTCAGGGATATTTCTGAATTTTCATCTGGTCTCACTCATACAGAGAGGAATCCTACTCGGAATGAGCAAGCAGAAATGAGCATGAGATGACTGGCTGTAACTGAAGAGTTTTCTAAAGCCTTTGCTTACACTGCACAGCAAAGTACTTCTGTACCAGTCTGAAAATACTGTGAAGGGCTTTAAAAATCAAAGCACATACTCAACTCTGTAGAAAGGAAAACTGAAAATTTCAGACAAGAGGCGCTTAACTGTCCTTTAAATTGTGTGAGCTTCTTTTCCAGAGTCTGGGAACATCATAACCAAATGGGAATGAAATTTGAAGTGCGTTACTTAATCCTTGTTATATTCAGCTGTGGAAACACAGTATGTTTAATGAACCCAAGGAATCCTGTAATGGGTATATGCAAAGAAGTATTATTATGGTTTTATTTTTCTTCAGTATACGAGGAAGGGTGGAAAATGGGAAATATTAAAGTGTAGATAGCTTTAAAATGCAAGTGCGGGTGGGACAGAGCAAAGAAAAATCTTGCAATAAAATGTTAAAGAGGAAAAAAGTGCAGTGGACCAAGAGAGTAGAGATTAAGAAAACCAGAGCAGTCACAGGACTGCAGCTGCTCTAACATAAATTCTCACTGCGTACTTAATGTTTTTGATTTGTTAGAGTTTTCAATGTACAATTTTATCAGAGAGACAAACTTTCTTGACTGAACTTTATTCCATACTGTATGTTCTAGGGTTGTAGAAGTGTACATATGTTTGAAAGCTAATACGGTTTTTTGTGTTGATTTGTCAGCTTTGGGGGGTGGCATACTGTGCTGGTTTTATTTTTTGGTTTTTGTTCTCATCTGTTTGGCAGAGATTTACTAAAAAATAGAAGAGATAACCCATTGATACCCTTTTTTCTGAGTCTTTTACTAAATAATTTTTGCTTACTGATATTCTATTGCTGAAACTATGTGTATATGTGTATCATCTCAAATGGGATCATAAGTTAAGTCAGAAGAGAACACACCTCCTTATTATCTTCACAAGTAATTTTTTGTAATGCTGATTCAAGCAAGATCAAGAACATAGGGGTTTAAGGTCTTAGACTAAGTTTATTTTGTTCAACACTGATGCCTATTATCTGAAGTGGGTAATTTATCACTATGTATCATTTTTTTTGGCATTTTGGAATAACTTGATCACTTTTTTTTTTTTTTTGCTTACTGATGGGCAGAATTTTAGAGCCATATTTCTTCATATTCTTTGCTTATTACAATACAGCTCCCAAAGTAACATTCTGAAGTTGCATGAGTTTTCTGATTCTTGATTCATATAATGAGCCTAGAAGCCCTTATGGGAGTATAATAAATTAATTCAATTGTAGCTGGACTGTTACATTCATTGCAAACAGTCGAAGTCTTACTTCAACTCAAACAAGGCAGGTAAAGATTAATTCCTAATTACTGTGCTCATTATTTTAATCTTTAATTGCATATTCATTAATTAAGCATTTCAGTCATATATAATGATAACTTAAAACACAGACCATTAACTACTGTAACAGTGCATTATGTTTTGCTTATTATGAAAATGATTCCAGAGGTCAGAAGTGGTCACCTATTTCAAAGTACATAGGAAATACGCTGTTCAACTGTGCACAAAATTGGAACAGTTCTGAATTGTGGTTTCTAACAATTCACTCTGAGTTGTTCAGAGACATAGTAAGCAAAGGGAACTAATTTAGTGTTTGCTGATATGGTAGCCACTCATAAGACTGAGGTAACTTAAAATCAGTGACCATGTTTGTTCTTCTTAAATTACAATAATGATGTCTTTTTGCACAGGTTGGCTGTCTCCTGCTTATCTCTGGCAACAAATTGGGTCTTTATTCATTAGCTGAAGATAAAGGTAAGATTAAGAACTAGATGTCTCTTTATAGCTCTGTGCATGTAATGTCCATGTGTTTGTTTAGTGAAAATAGTGGCCTCATCTGAAATCAGATTCTTAATAGCAACAAAGAAGATATATCATGTATTTGCTTAACAAATTCTATTTTTTTGCTAGAATTATTCTTGCATCTAAAATTTTTAATTGGCCTATTTAGTTTAATGACTTGAGATTATTTTTTAATATATATACTTGATCATTCTATAGTTCTTCAAAAACTAAGACGACTTGAAGCCACGGAGTTTAGACAAAATCTGCAGGAATTAATTGAGCTAATGGCCTGAATACTTTTTGCCATTAGAATCCTACAGATATCATCGAGATACTCATAATATGTTGTCCTACAGACAGGATTATGCCTTCAGGATTGAATCTAAAGATGATATTTTGGCTGAGTCCTTACTAATTGAAATAAAACATGCAAGCTTCTAGTACTTAAAAGGAACAAAAAAGGCCTTGACTCTTTAGAATGTGTAGAGAATAAAATAAAAATTTTTCGGTATTCTTCTTAGAGAAATCCCATTTGTGGTGTTGTGCAACTCCAAACAAAAGGAAGGGCATATGAAAAGAACTTTGCCTTCTGCCATCTGACAGCAGTCAGCTTGAATGCGAGTCTTCTCAGCCAGGTCCCCAGTTCTTACCCTGCAGATTCCATGGGCTTCAGGTTTCAGGAACCCTCTCTTACATTCTTGTCAGAAAAATCTCTCTCTGTTGTCTCAGAGGTTTTACTCAAATCTCTCGGAACTCCACCAGCCTCATTTCTGCTGGTGGTTCTCTTCTTGCTAGAGCTCTCCAAACTTGGGTTGGAGGAGCTCAGCTCTATCAGCCTTGAGGAAGCATGCAAAGCTCCCCTCCTTCTGGAGGACTCCAGCTGACATGGAGCACCTCAGTCAGGACAAGGCATTACAAAAGCTTTCTTTTATCTTTCTCATTCAAATTCCTTTTGTGCACTAGAGCAGACAGCAAAAAATGAAGCACAGGCTAAGCCTCTGGGCTGGTTCTGAGATGTTGAAGTTCATGAAAGGGTTGTCAAGAACTGGGAGAGGCTGTCCAGGGCAGACATTGAGGAACCAACCCTGGAGCTATTAAGAAGATGTGTAGATGTGGCACTTAGGGACCTGGTTTAGCGGTGGACTCTGCAGTTCTGGGTTAATGGTTGGACTCAATGATCTTAATAGCTGTTTCTGACCTAAATAATTCTATCATTCAAAGGGGAACCAAAATAACTGCAGCTGTTAGAACCCTTGCATTCTGGTTTTATTTTAGCTAAACTTACTGCAAATTAGTTAAAAAAAAAAAAGTCTATAAAATTTAGAGTAGTAAGTCAATACCATTGCTTTTTCTTCCCAAAGGGTGGCAAGAAACTTTTTGCAACTAATCCAGATATCTCTTCCAGTAAGATGGAGGTGTACTATGAAAGTCACCATGATAATTTTTCACTGTACTCTACAGTTGTATAGCACTACACGGAGGAGACGTTCACTGACTGAAGATAGAGATGGGGGAAAATATCCAATGAAAGTTAACCAAGATTAAATATCAGGGGTCACAGTTTCCTGGTAAACCACTTCCAGAGAAAATTAATTGAGCAGCACAAGCTGTGCTTCATTTAGGTTGTTCATGGGTTATAGTCCTCTGAAGCTGATCAGTAGAAAGTTAAAGTTACCTGTTCTCTTCCACCTGATTGCTTGAAACCTTGGAACAGGGAAAAATTTAGTTTAGTTACTGGGAGTCACTAAATTTAATTTAGGGAGTGACTGGGCATGTTTGGGGTGTAAAAGTTTTGACCTGTACATTGTGGCTCAGACACAGGAAGAAGATTGGTGCCTTGCAGGAAAGGCAGAGAACCAGGAAAGAAGACTGCTGGGCAAAAAAACCAACCCACAAACAAACAAAAAAACCCCACCCAACCCCTCCCCCCCCATATATATGCGCATATAGGTTGAGGCAACTTATACAAATTTACTATTACGTAAATACCTACATAAATGTTGGTGGACTAAAACAAGACTGGAAGAAAAACAAGACTGTCTCTCCAGGGACACCGTGGTCTGGAATTGGGAATCCCCTTTTGTTTCCCCTCTGTCTCATTGAGGTTTCTCAGTTCCAGTAGCTGTTCAAATAGATGCAGAGGTATAAATTAAAAGTCCTTTTCATTTATTTGTTTAGGTCGTCAGTCTAAGAATAAAAGATGTTCAAGATCTGGTCCTGGTCACACCAAAGATACATGCCAGTGGAGTCAGTGGGAAGGAGGCTATTTTCTGATTACTGATGGTGCGACCATAGGAACTGAAGCTCTTCTCTTGTTATTTTACTCTTGGGCAGGGGATTCTCATTAGGATTCCCAGTGCAGGAAGAATCTAGGCCTGCCTGTAGATACTCTTTCTTTTTTTAATCCTCATTTAAAAACTACTTCCATACTGCTCAGAATTCTAAATTAGTAAGTATTTAAAAATTCATTATATGCTATAAAGTATATTATATTTTAAGAAATAGAAATAAATGTAACATCTGTGTCTGTTTTCTAAGCAAGTCTATTCGACGTTAGTTAGAGGAAATATACTTTAGGCCTGCTGAACAGCTAATGTTAGAGTTCCCTAATGATTTCCATTGTCCCCTCAGTTCCTCACCATTCTTTCCACATTCTGCTTCAAATCGAACAGATGTTAGACTTAGATGTTTGTTTTTCTGGAGGGATGAGATATTTTGTGTTACTACCTGTTCAAATTCAGGACAGACTTGTTCTTCACAGGTACTAAGCACTCATGTTAGAATATTAGATACTGATATATAGTAAGATGCCGAGGTAGGAGCAGACAATCATATACTCCATGAGTTTCAATACTTCCCTGAACACCCTACTTAAGAGATTTTTTTCTCACTGCTTCATACTCTTGGTATTTCTGAGAAGAGAGCAGGAATTTTACAGAACTTACTCTTTTATCTCATGTTGATATCTGAGAGTTGCCATGGGTCTACTTGTCAACACTAGCATCTGTTCATCTCTTTATACATATTTATAGTTCAACATTTTATAAACATCTAATCAGTCAGACCTACCTAATCACCAGCATCATAATATCTTATATGTTAGAAAGTTCAGAGTTAAGACTTCTGCCATCCTTTTGTTGCATGGTAGATGAAATGATCTATTGCAGAAAAAACAGAGATGCTAGAAAATGCTTGGAAAAAATATCACAGAGGATGGAAAACTAAGGATTAATATCACTGCTCTGCATGATCAAAAATTAAAAATTAAAATTCTTTTAAAATTAAACCTCCATACCTTTCAGTATAGTATTTTTATCCCATGTTCCATGTCAAAACACATTATTTATGCAATCCAGATTCCCTGGGTTTCCCCATTAATCTTAAATTTTTCCTGAACTTTTAATCTTTAATTTCATCTGTTCTTCTCAAGACCCCTGCAACTCATTTTTCATTGAAGTCAGCAGATCTATTTCTTGATAGGACTGGGATTCTCTATCTGTTCTCATAATGCATTGTGTGCAGTTGAACCATGGGTTTTGCAGTACTGGTGTAGAGGGGTTCAGCTGCCCCCTCCCATTGCTTTCTGCACATAAACTGGTCCATTCAACCTCTGTGTCTAGCATACTCATTGCAGATGCAACCTGTGTGACCACGTAATGACATCCTCAGGCACTCAGTTACAATCCTGTGCCAGTCATAGAATTATTCCACACAATTTTATTTCCCTGCAATACTCTTTTTAACATTTGAAAGTTGTGAACTACTGTCGTGTTAGGTGGCCGCCCGACATATGGTAACTGCAGTCAGCTCTGCGTGTAATCCTCTCATTTCTAGGGAGCTAATAAAGTTAATTATTCAAAATCACCAAGTATACTATCAGTGTGGTAGATGGCCTTCTGATTTCTCTGATCACTTACTTCACTTAACATCCTGCATATACCCTTTTAAGACTTCTGTTTTATGGTGTTATACATCTGCTCCTTAGTTTCCTCCATTCTGTGATTCTGTGAAAATCTTTATATAAACAGTGCAAGCTAAAGCACTCTTGAACCAATTTAAATGCACATTTCATAGGACGAAATATATCTTTTCCTGTAAAGCCACACAATAATCAATTTCAAACTTCCCACATATGCATTTTTATGCAAAACCTATGCTTTCTAATAATGTTCTGGGTTTTTAGGGGGGTTTTTAGTTTGTTTTATGTTCCCCCCATATTCTTCCTATTGCTTTCAATTTAAAATAAAGGTTTTATATGATATTTAAATATTGGACAGATGTCAAAATCAGTAAAAAAAAAAAGTTTATAATTCAAAGCACTGTAGGTCATTATACTCAAATAGTGTAGACAAAAGAGTAGGTAAATTTATAACACTGGTTCTTTGTGACAGGCAGATCTCCTTCATTGCGTATGCCTATACGTACGGCTGCTGGTACAGAGGGGAAAAAACAGTAGGTTTGGGCAGATCAGGTAGAACCCTTGCTCCCCACACTTTGCTCTGGAGTTGGCAAGCAGGACAGATGGAAACAAAGCAATGTGTTTTGTTCTACTGAAACCCAGCATGTGCTGAGTTGGTCTCTCAAAATCCAGCTGTTAAAAGAGTTAGCAACCCAAGGATCAAACCACTTTACTATATTTTGCCATTGTGTGGCTTCTATAACCTAAGGACATTTGCTATGCATAAAGGAGATTTGATATGCACTATATGTGTCTTCAGTGTTTGTTTCCAAAAACTGATGGGTTCTTGAGATATCTTCTGACTCTGCTGCAGAATAGGGAAGAGTCTGGAGAGTGAAAACTTTGTTCTTATTATGGCTTCTGCCTGACCTAAGCATTTGAATCTGATCTGCTTTTGATCCTGCTTAGGCAAGATAAAAGTGGCTTTAACTTGCCTTGGGGATTACTTTTGTCTTTCCAATTCCTTCAGCAAGTAAAAAGTATGTAGTTGTGAGCATGCTGTTTCTCAGAAGGGACCATTTTCCTATAATATACTGCAGAAAATTTCCTTCATTGCCTCCATGTTTGATACCGACAGTATATGGTCTTGAATGTTTCTGTGATATAATAAGAGAATTCTCCACTACATGCTTAGCTTAGTTCTGTGTTTCCTATTCAGGTATTCCCCTAGTGGCACTTAAGAAATTATATGCTTGAATTTTGGTGGCTTGTGGTCTTCAAGCAAAGCCTTAGAGTGTCAGGAGCTTTCATCCGGTGAGAGAAACGGCTTTTCTGATTTTCTGGTTTTTATAACAAAAGGAAAATACTAAGTAAAGACACTTAGAAGGGAGATTTTAGCTCCTTTATGGCTCTCAAAAATTCAGTGAAATGCAATGAGTATTGCTGCAACAGGTGAATGTTCTGGTTATATTTTTTAAGACTATGCAATTTCTTACTATAGAAGTGTTGATTATATTCCACTGGGTTCAATGCAATAAACTACAGTAAATGTAGTGACCTACAGGTTAAGAAATGTAACAACTAATTCTTTATGTCTACTTGGCTATAAAAGGTTTTCAAAAAGGAATTTAGTGGCAGTCCTTGTAACAGAAATGCATAACCCTATAATTGCTTCTTACCCTGATTAACACTGAGAGAAAAGCCTCATTCTGGAGCTACACACCCTAAGCAACTCTCCATTCTTCCTGTTGTGTTTTCATAAGAGACAAGTATAATTACTCTACTGCAAACTACCATACTTACCAGAAAGTGCAGTACCCAGTTTCAACACTTTCAGAAAACAGAAATAAATACCAGAGTACAGAATAGTAGAAAGTATTTTACACATTGTACAGGTAATTTCTTTTTCAAATATCATAGCTGTCAAGTACCTCTAACGGTCTATTTGCAAATTTCTGTGAAAATACGATCTTGGAAATCCCACCCCATATCCTTAGCAGCTTCAGATGAAAATATCTACAAAATACATGTCAGAGAGAAATCAGTGTATGTCAGAATTTGGATAAGACAAATCTAGAAATTTCATATTCTTTCTGGTTTGAGCTGTATGGATCATGACTTAGGGAAAGGCTTCCTAAACAAAGCTTTTTAGGCTTTTCATAAGAACAAATTATATGTCTTTCATTTTACAAGTAAAAGGGAAAAGTAGAAAAAGTTTTCAGGTGGATTAAATCTGAAAAATACAGATTTAAATTGTGATCCAAAGCTATACTGAAAACATTGAATTGTAGGGTCTAAGGTTCTTGACCTCAATTTGGCTTTATTGTTGTTGGTGTTGTTGTTCTTTTAAAAGCTATTCACAATTTAATATAATTTTTTTCAGGTCAAAGCATTATGACAGATGGTTGGTCTTTTGGACTGCACTTAAATTTGATACCAACTGCATTCAGTTAACCTGAATTGCTCTCCATCATTTTGTGATTATTTGGCAGTTCACATGAGTGTGTTCTCCATTCCAATAGACACAACGCAAGAACTCTTGATTACTTGGTGACATTTTGTAACAATCAGAACCAGGAATTACTGTGTCATATCTTCTCTTGGGCATCCTTAGTTTTTAAACTTTGTTTTGAAGTCTCTGAACTTCTATTTGACATCTTTTTTTTTAAAAAAAAAAGTGTTTGGTGACTGTTTTCTGAGATAAGAAGGCTCTGATTCTGCTTAGAATTCTGGGATTTAACTTCCCATCTGCTAAAAGAAATCCGATTCTTTCTCTATGAATGCCGCAGTCTTAGTGACCCTCTCTTTCTGCTTACTTGCTCTCCTAAGTAAACTGTAAAATGGAATCAACATGTGATAACATACCTGCAACAAGGATTTGAAATATACACAAGGATACATTCTGTCTTCCTGGTTTGAATCCACCTTTCCCCATGGATTCATAGTTGTCTACTTAGTTGAGGAATCTTATTTTTTGATAAAAAGAGACTTCACTGAGTAGGACTGGAATTAATTATTTCCGTCTTCAGCAACATTTTAAGCTTTGTCTTGAGAGATTCATACATGCACTAACATTCAGCCACAAAAACACAGAGATGATAAAAAGAAATAGTGATTAGAATGACCACTGACCTTTCAAAAGTGTGTATATCTTCAATTCAGAACATTGACAAAGACTTTGTAAAAATGCCTTTCTCTCAAATTTTTCTGATTCAGACACGGGTTCAAGCAAAAAAGCACCACCAAACTGGTTGGTCTTACCTGGCCCACCTTTAAGCAAGTATTAGAGCCACAGAGGTTGTAAACACCTCTGTGAAACAGCAGAACACAGATCTCAGTCTTGTCTGGGATAGAGCATGGAGGGCAAGAGCCTTCAGGCTGGTGCTTCTCTGCACATTAGAGAAAGCAAGAAATGTGAATTGTTTGCATTCATTTTTAAATATTTGTTTCCCTAAATGTAGCTTCTGTTTCTGTATTTTGGGCAAAGGTGACCCCTATTTATTCTGCCATGTCTTCAATCCCTGTAGTAACCCTTTGTGCCTCTCCAGCTTTTCTATGAAATATAAAATGTGTCTTCTAATAACTAGAAATGAAATCAAGCCATCACAAATTGAAGGAAATAACTCAACCCAGGGAGTTATTAGGACTAACTCAGGAGTATAGTGCAAAAAATATTAAAATTTTGACATTCCCAAAACAGCTTTTGACTTCTTTATTCCTGTTTTTAATTGTGCCATATATTGAAACATATGCATAATTCACACCAGCATTATGTAAATTCATACATAATGAATTTAGAGCTCTGATTCCAGAACTGAACTGAATAGCTAGATAAAAAAATAGTGGCTCACAAACATTATAAGATAAAAGAAACTCTCTTCTCCATCATCAAAGTTTGAAATTGCTGTCTTATGCTTTAAGTAAAAGAGGGAAATTCCCATACCAGAATTATTGGTAATGTTTCACATCACAAAAATGTCCCCAAAAACAAAAGCAAACAAAAGAAAGCGCCCATCCTGCAAATATGATAGCACACAATAAATTTTATTGTCTGTCATGGTTGTAAGATCTGAATGAGGAATTAGAGATTTCAGTCACTTTTTCAGTGAGACAGAGTATTTTAACAGGTTGAAAAAATGGTAAGATGATCAGGGACAGTTTGCAATTCTACGCCCATGTTAGCTGGAACTTTACTAGAACATTCAAAACTCAATCTAATGACACCATGGCATGGATGCCAAAATTCCCATTAATTTTATGGGTTTTGAACAAGGTTGGAAGTCATATAATTACAAAGTATCTAGACTACGTCTTTGTCTAGGCCAGAATGAAATTTGTACTGTGATTTTTAGTAGAATGCAATGACATTTTGGTCCCAAATCCAAAGCTATTCACCTTGTGTTTTTTAACGGGAAAGTAACCAATTTTTTATCATCTCTCCACAGAAAAAAATCTTTGTAAAGATCCTTTTCTCAAAGTTCTGGATATCAGCCAGATTAAAAGAGCACACATATTTTTGGAGAAAGGCATGTCTATTTTTATATTAACACCCACCAAAGTAAAACTTCCTTGAAAGCTTCAGCGAGGGCTTGACATTTTATGATTGATGGAAGATTTTACGCATGTCTTTGAGTAATACGAAGAGAATTTATTACTTTTTTTCAAAGTCAGAGAAGGTTGTTAAGTGACCACAATCTTTGTTAAGGTTTAATTTGTGTTTAAATTGTAAATGAAGTGAAAATCTGGAAATGCAAATAACTCTTCTTCCTTTGAGAAACTGCTGAAGTCGATGGTAGTGTTTGTTCACGATATTTGTCAGATGTTCTATCTCTAATTGATTTAGGAACTAAGGCTTGTCCAATTTTATTTTATGATGAGATTTAGCTCTGCAGATTTTTATTTGTAAGTATCTCCATAATTTCATTTAGCACCGTTTGTAATTCCAAGAAGGGTGGTATTCGAATCAAGTTTGGGGGAAAAAAAACGAAACACTTGAAAAGAATTTAATAAAATTCAATTTCAAGGGCATAAAAATGTGTCAATTTTTACACTGTAAATCTTTCATTTGTAAATCAACTACAAATAATTCACATGCTTCCAATGAATATACTTATATGTGTTGATGGAAGACACCACCAGGCCAAATGTAACTACAGAATATTTACATATTGTTTTTTCTCATTAGGAAGTCCTGTAAACAGTACTGAAAACATTATCTGAAAATGCTGATGTATAGCTTATTGGATGGCATGTTTTCATGGCCAGATAAAAAAATATGTGATTGTTAGAGAACCCAGTGGAGAGGTCTACTTCTTTTATTCAAACTTTTAAAGATTGTTGCTTTTAGCTTTGTGGCACTTGCAAAAGGTTTTTTGTTAGAGAAGCGTAAGTTTCATCCTTTATTCCTACGTAAAAGAACATTAAAAAAAGCCAATGCCCTGATAGCATACAAGCTGCCACACTGTCATTCATAAACTATGATCATCCCAACTCCTAATACTGCATATAGAGATCACATCAAGAAACTTCCAACAAGCAAATACAGGCAAAGGGCAGAGATGCCTAATAGTGCTGCTTATGTTTTTATCACTATCACTTGTATAAAACTATGCTATTGCTAAAAACAGACAGAAAAACTTTCAGGAATAGTTATGAAGTAAATAATTTGATTTAGACAAAAGGCATGGGGTTTGCTTGAAAAAATGTGCCTGTAGAAGTTTATGGGCAGATAGAAAGAGACACAAAGTAGATCATAGCACTTGAAAATGTTCAGTAGTGTTGCAGAACAAGACAGAGATGCAGATACTGTGAAGATGATTTACTGGATCTTCCAGTGGTTTGAATCAGAAAAAAAAGATGAAGAAATTCATCAGTCAGGTGAGAAAAATAGCAAAGTTTAACAGGTCTATTAGCATATAATCCATGTAACAGTCTAAAAAAATTTTTCTAAAATAGCTCAGATTAAACAGGTAGTTGAAAGCACAGTGGCAAATAGAGCAGGAACCCAGAGTAAAAATGTCATCTAGTTTTTTTTGGCAACATTTTTATTTTTGATAACTTCCATATTCTAGACTAATTTATTTGTTGAACTTTTTGTTCAATCATCATTTGCTAGACAAAGACGTGTAAATGAGCTAGACAAGGACAAATGTACAACCCTGGACTTCAGGAGAACCTATTTCAGCTTGTTCAGAGCTCTGCTTGTCAGGGTCCCACCAGAAAGGCAAAGGGTCTGGGGCAGTTGCATTATTTTCAAGGATGTCCTCCTCAAGGCACAAGAGTACCCCATTCCAATGCAGAGGAAATCAAACCAGCACAGCAGAGTGCCAGCGAGGATGAGCCAAGGGCTCCTGATGGAGTTCAAAAGCAAAAGAAAGTGCACAGAAGGTAGGAGTGGAGGTGAGAGCACAGAGACAACTGCACAGGTTAGTGAAACATTAGAGACCACAGCAAGAACACAGTGAATAACAATACACTATTGGCTCTTCCTTTTTCAGGAGAAAGTAATTTTCTCTTTGAAAAGTGCTTGCATTCACTATTTTAAAAAAAATAGAGTTTAATGTCATTAATCAACAGAATAAAGCTCCCCAGAAACCAAGCACTGAGAATAAACTAACAGGTCTCCTTGTTTGTACTTGTGGTCTTCCTTTCCTTTTTATTTCCTTTACTCTTCTTGTGACTACTGAGAGGTTTTATTTTTCCCAGTGTGTGGGTCCCAGCACAAGACCAAGTTGATTTAATAAGAATCATTAGCATTTATATGGGGCTTTATATTCTAAAAGAATTTTTCAAATATTTACTAATCTTTAGGCTATCGCAGTGAAATAGGTATCTAATTATTATCTTAATTTTAGTCATGGGGAAACACAAAGCAGTAAATTAAAAGCATTATCAGTACCACACAGAAACTGAGTAACAGAGCCAGTAACATGGCTGAGGAGGCCTCCAGCCTCATTTTCCCACTTATTATTTACCTTCCTCTCATTGCAGGATCCATCCAGTGTTGAAAGCCAGGGCCAGGAACAGGACATGCAGTAATAGAGTACCTACTCAAAAGGGAAGTTTAATGACATAATAATTGCTCATTAACATTCTTTCCTAGAATTACACCCTGGAATACTTCCTGGGGCTATATGAACATAAAATGTCTTTCACTAGGCAGCTCTTCATAGAACAAGCAGATGCTACCAACAATAGTGGTTTGCTGGAATCTGCTACCTCTGTAATTCTTGTCCTTTCTTCTGCAGGTAATAGCTTGGGCACTTGAAACTTCACATGCTGCCACATTATTGATCACTTCACAAAAAAAAGGAAGATGTACAATGTCATTCCTTGGAACATTTTTATAAATGATGAATAGTGTGTTGCAAATTCATAAGTATTTAAACAAATATCAGCATATCTATGAATCTGTAACAGAGGCAGTAGTTGAAATTTGATACCGCACCCATGTCTGGCCCAGATGTTGGTTTTAAGAGGTTTTAAGAGGTTTTAAGAGGGTGATAATAATAGCCAAAAATTCATGGCTGAAAAATATCATTGAATTGTTAAGGTTAGAAAAGATAACTAAGATCAAGTCAAACTCTTAACCTAGCACTGCCATGTTCACCAGTAAACTGTGTCCTGGAGTGCCACATCTATACATCTTCATCATCCAAGTTATTTTGGTTTTGAGTGCGTTTATGGTTCTTTATAGATACTTTACATGCAAAAATTAATAGGTTTGAATTTTGTCATCCACTCCAGAAATACATCAGTAATTTAATTTTAAATAATAATTAAGAAAGAATCCAGCAAGTATTTATACTCTCTAAAACTGAGAATACTGTTCTTAAAATTATAGTCAGGAAACATTGTCCACACGGTTTTATATTGTCTATGTACATGCCTTTTGAATTAGGCCTTTTGCAATAAGGACAATGGGATCCCATCAGTAATATCTGTGAAGCCACAACATCTATAAATAAAATGAGATTTGGTTGATTCGCATTAATGCAAAAGCTACATCTCCCATATTTTTTTATAAGAAGCCTGTTTCCTCAAGTAATGAAAAAGGTATTATAAAACTGTCAAGAAATAGGTTTTTTATTATTATAGCATTAACTAGCATTAACTACAGTAGTTGTTTGGGGAGTAAAGAAGTAGGCATGCCACAGTGTTCTATTTTAATGGCTGGTTTTTAGAGTCTAAGCTTAAAAAAACCCTCCCATAAAGCAATTATTGATACATATAATTAATTCGGTATTTTCTTTTCTTTCAAAATATTTTTGAGGTTTTTTTATGCATTTTTACATTTTTCCCATGTAGTCTTTTTATTTTTATCAAAAACGCCCTATAACTCACTGTTGATTTGAAGCTTTGCTGTGTTTTGACTTCTGTGATCATTGGAATCTTAACGCCTTAACTAAGCTTTTATCCCTCTCACTGTGCACCTCACTTATTTGATTTTGTTTTCTTTGTTTTCACAAATGACCAGATAACCTCTCAGTATTCTACATATCTTTTATCTTCCCTGAAAAACAATTACACTGAAAGACAACCTGAATATTTGGACACTCCTGAAGTATTCTTCCAACTCATTCTGATTTCAGTCATGACAATAGTATTTCTCTCAAGAAATATTTAACCCTCAACTGGTATCTCCCATTGAAACATTAAGCAGAGAATTATTTTTTTCTTATGTGATCTCTTAGCTGGACAATTGCATTTTATTTAGCTAGACTAAAATGTTTTGCTAAAACCACCTTGTATTAAAAAAAGACAAGTAATTTTAAATGGTGTATTATTTATGTAATGTATTGGTCAGTCAAATCTCTGTGGTGTTTGATTCAGAGGTGGAGGAAAAAGTTAGGGGAAGAGGCCTCAGCCCTCTTTAAAGATGATGTTTAAAAATCTTGACATGGTCTCTGTAATCTTTGCAAAATGTTTCACTGCAGTTTACTACCATTACTGATAAAACCCACATAATTTTATTCCTTGGCTTATTGAATCATAGAGGTTCATGTTCATCTTTACTGTCATATTCCAGTGCCCACTTACGAGAGATGTAAAGAGGCAGCTATAATATCTGGTGGATGTTAGTAGCTGTTCTCTGTTTTCCCATCAGACTCAGAAAATCTACAAAGAATGCTGGCAAGCCAAATCTGTGGAGCCAAATTATTATTGAATAGTCTCATAGTCAAAGGACATCTCCTAAAGCATTCCTTTGAGGAATCAAAAACTGATACAGAGCGCTACAAGTATTTTGCTAGCAGCTTTGAAATATATTTCAAAGCTATTCTGGTCTTGTCAGTTCACTGCTTCTTCCATCAGGTAGAGGCATTTTTTCATCTTCTTTTCAGCAAGAAGTATCTTAAATCAAATGTTTCTTGTTACTGTCATAAAATTTTAAAAATTATGTCAGTTAAAGAGCCATGACAGGTTAATAATGTGAGGGTGTGTTTGTCAACTGAGGGTACTCAATAAGGTAAGAATGCTCTGAAATTAGGTACCTCATAGAACAAAGTTCTCAAAAATAATTCTGAGACATGCCTGACAAAGCTTCACTTTTAGGACAATGTCTTGAGATTTTTCACTCCTGGATTCACATTTCCTGACCTAAGGCAATGGATTTATGTAAGTTTGTATCATTTTGTAAAAACTGGACTAATTTTTTTTTTTTCCACAGTGTATTTCAGCCATTTCCAAGAACAGTTTTTATTCCAAATGCCTCATAGGTTTTGCCTCCTATTTTATTTATTTATTTTGGAATGAGACTTTGTAAAAGATATGTGAATAACACACTGATTTATCAACGTAGAAAAATGCACCAACACATCTTCCCCCTTGCACTTTTACATGAGAACTTTCAGCCATCTTTCCTTTCAGAGTTATTAATTGGGTTTCCAGACCTACACCCCAAATGTAGGTGTACACCATGGGTGCTTTAATGGTACATTTGCTTGTTGCAAAGACAGCCAGACTTAACAACAAACTAACATGACAGATTAGCTCCTCTGCTTAAAAAGGGAAACGTCTTGTATGATTTGAGGTCCACCAGCAAGATGACCCTTCTTAAACACTGGTTATCTCCCACGTGTCTACATCTATAAACTTACATGTGGAGATCTCTCTCTGCCTTGCTTCTATTTCTCTGCCTATATGCAAACAACAAGACAAATTGCTACATGCATGCTAAACACATACATTTATGCTGCTGGTGTCTTATCAGACAGCTCTGTTCAGTTTTGAACTAATTAAGGTAAACTTGTAAACAGTCTTTGTGCCTAAGATTTGAGTAATGCTGTATTTAGTCTCTCTGTCTAGCTGTTAATTTCTGACAAATTTTTAGATCCTTGCACAGAATCTGTCCAAGTTCAGTGATATTTTGGTTCTTTTTTAAATCTTTGACAAAGCTTGAGTGAATTCTGCAGGATTTTATAGTTAAAACTTATGAATATTTTTACAAAATTTCTCTATTACGCACACTAGCGGAAACATTGAACAACATGTACATAACTAAACTTTCCTACGTTTAGCGGTCTATAGTATAAATATGTTTACAAAAACACTATAGATGCAAAAGGTATAGAGAGCATCAGTGTTTATTCACAGTAATATAATACCGTATTAGCCCGGTTCTGTGGGGTCCCGCAAGCCCACAGAACCTGGGGCATTTCGGTATTACTGTCAGGTGGCAAAGAGGCAGGAAGGAGATTCGCTTATCATCCTGCTTGATGGTTTACTCCATGCTGACAGCTGAACTCCCAAAGCAAATCTGAAACACAACCCCAAGGGCCCCCAGTTTATCTGGGGCCAGGGAGGAAGGTGGGATTAGGGAATGGGGACCAATGGGAGAATGCCAGGGGAGTGACAAGGCTGGCAGCCAACCGGGAGATTCAAACCGGGACAGACCATACCAAGGAACAAAGCATCCCAGGGGAATGCTTCGGGTCGCTCCTATACAAAGGCATGTTCACCGATCCCCACAGTAATAAGCTGAAAATTCATGTTCATCAGATTACTGGTTAAGAAATTCTCCAATATCCTTGTAAAAACCATTTAAAAGACTACCTTTCCTTCAACCAGGTGCACACAGAGCTAACAGTGTTTTCCAGCTAATATGCTGGTTGGTCATCTTGCATGTCAGTTGAAAAATCAGGGTTTCCATTTAAAATTGAGGATTAGGAAATAACATTTACTTTTCAGTTGTTTTGCTTTTATTGTATGTGAGTTTTAAGTGAGGGTGGTAAAATCATTTTTCACTATTTTTGAAGGTTAAACAAATGTTTTCAAATAACTTTGGTAGACAATCAGGAGATGCATCATGAAAAATCCGATGGCAAATAAAGTAAAACTGACATGATTCTATGTATTTCTGCATTTCTTTTTTTTTAAAGAAAGGATCCATAGCAGAGAAGATGCATTTATTAGTTTTATTTTCGGTGTGTTATGTATATTTTTAAGCACCTGATAATTTTTTTTTTCCCCTAATTTTACCCAAGTTTTGAAATAGACAAGTACAAACTTCTTGCCATTCTACTCATGCATATCTCTATTAAGACGCACAATAAGGAGTGAATATAGTAACGAATACATTTTTTAAAAATATTTTTTTCATTATAAAAATATGGGCACTCATTTCCAGAGAAACTGACCTTTGATTAATTTGTAAACTATTTTTCTCAAAATGTTTTTTATTTCATGTGAAAAGTAGGACAATCAACACATTGCTTCCTAGGAAAGCAATCAGGTATAATAACAGAACCCTACTATGACATTTTCCTCTTGAAAGTAATGAAATATGCATAACAGTAGTATTTTTTTCAACGTTAAATATTGGTTTTTTCAACTGAATTCAATAATATGCAATAATTCTTCTTTACTACTTTCTTTGAACCAGTGGGGTGTGCAGATCTTTAAAGATGATTTTTGTTTAATAAATACATTGGCAATAATATCACTGCTCATCCCTCCTTCCTTTGAAAAATCTGAAACTAATATTTTCAATTTAATTTTAAAACTCTGTTATAAGCAATGGCTTAGGGCAACACATATTTAGTGTCAGATGGTGCCTGCCACTCTGGTAGTAGGAAAGAGATTGTATAAGGCAGAAATGAACTTTTGCCATTTCACATAACCAGAAAGAACTAGAATGGAAATAAGATGTGGGACCCTTGTGAGAAAGATTTTTTTTTTTTGAAAGCAGGAAACAAATGATGCCATTGATTATATATCAATTGTGTGTCTTTGCAAAAAGAATTTTTCAGTAAGAAAATATACACTGTTTTGCAATTATTTCTCCTTTTAACAGCAGAAAAGATTTGTTGTGTTTGCATGAATTACCATAAAATTGAAACTTTGATTTTGAACTTTTAGCAGATCAGCTAGAGACTCATCCATTCATTGCAGATAATCTTTCTTCCAACTTACATGCTGAGCATAGATTATACAGAAACATTGCTTGCACAAAAATAATTTTTGCAATTAATTACCTTATTGGCATTTTCACTGATCTTTTGCTCTCACTGGTGTTTATATGACTGGTTTTTTTGCTAATAGTTGCTATTTTAATGCTCAAGTTTTTAAGTTACAATCCCAATTATAGTTGGAAATATGCTCATTCTCTAATTTGGCATGTAAATTTCATCGATATCAATATGTTTTCAAGAGATCTACAGCATAAGATATAACCATATTGTACTTTTAGTCTTTAATATGATGACATTACCCAGTGCCTCTGCTTACTCTGGCAGGGATCTAACACCAATGGAATCGCTCAGCAACAGTGTGACCCCAATGCAAAATACCTATGGGTTTTTTTCCTATAGAACCATCTGGTTTCAAATAATTTTAGGTCTTTTTCCTGACTATTATCTTGGCATGCTTAACTGTTGGATGTTCTCTCATGGTGAATTTGCTTAAAAGGACAGCTGAGGGTCAGGCAGATGATTCCCTCTCTTGCGTGTCCAAACATCATTTTTGTGTGATAGGATCTTCTGTGTTAATGGCTTTTCTTTGATTGATTCGTTAAAAATATTTTGGAAAAGGAGTATTTCTAAGATATTTGCTATCAAGACTTTAGTTCTCTTTAATCACCTTTATCAGACTAAACTCTCAGCACTATATCTGCTATGTTTTGGAGCACAAAAAAGACAATTAAGACAATTCATTGTTATACTAAGAATTAGTGTGTAGGTGTATTTTGTCACTGAATTAGTATGTGCTGCATAATGCCAAATATATGTAGATATGTCTCTAAGGAAGAGCATTCACTGCAAATATTTTCACGTCTACATTTGTGGAAGTAAAATTATAGTTCGATTCTGAAGTCTCATTTGTGTTGACTGTAGATTTAAGTGCTTTCCCTTGATGGAAATCAAATCACAATCATCTTCACAGTAGGCCTAAAGTAATGCATTTGTTTTGAAAACCTCACAGTGCATAACCTTTTCTTGTCAACAGCATTTCATTTTGCTTGGATCAGAAATTCTGAAATCATTTTCTCACAGTTGCTACTGGCATTGCTTTTATATATGTTTTTGTAAAACCCAGAGGTCATTGCCCCAGTACTGGGCAGTGTAAAGGTGCGTCGTACTACACAATCTGTGTTCTGATGCACTGAGGACAGAAAAGACAAGGAACAGAGGGTTCAGGGGAAATTTCAGACTGATGTTAAACATGGGTAGTGATCTTATTAACTTCTTTTTTCTCCTGGCTGCAGGGAAAGCAGCACTATGAAAAAGTATGGGAAGACACGCTAGCAAGATAAGAATGTCATCTTCCACGTGCACATGCCATATATATATTTAAATGTGTATTAATGTATGCATGTACACATGAACATAATACATACATATGTATATACACAGATATATGTTAAACCTAATGTTATATTTAGTAGAGTTCAGAAAAAAACACATGTATAAGTATGTTTGGAAATCTTTCACAAAATGATTCTTGTAATAATATTTAATAGAAAATGGAAAGCGAGCCTCAGGAAATTGTTTGTGAAGGGAATTAATTCAATACTCAGTGGATTCTGCGATGGATAACAGGTGTTTGTGAAGATGGAAATCAGGCTCCTAGCCTTGTACTACCCTATAATTCGAGTTTTAAGGCAGAGAATAGAACTTCTAAGAGTGATCTGAAAGAGAAGGAGATAAGTTTGAATTTGTTATACAAGGAACACAGAAATGATAGGTCAGCATTCAGATTGACAAAGTGTGGTAAGTGTGACTACTATATAAGATCAGGGTTTTTTTCTTTTTTAGTGGCTAATGGATCTGAGCAATAAGAGGAGCCCTAGGCGAGAAGAGGTTGCAACAACTGAAACTGGAGACCTAATCTTCATATTTGTGGGATTTTTATGACATAATTTTGATGCATTTTAATAGAAAAAATTTGGTCTGCTCAGGACTAGAGAAAGAACAAAAGGTGAACAGACACAGACTGCAGAAGCAAAGGTGAACTACAGAACCAGAGCCAATGGCAAGGAAGACAGTTCATATTGGAAAGAAGGCACAAGAAACAGAAAGAATGACTTGGAGATGTATATTGCCCAAGGTTCAAAACAGTGGCACAGAAGAATAAAAGCAATTGCAAGGGCTCAGCTACAATCTCTTTAGACATTAAAGCGACACATTTTCTGACCCATCTGACTGGGAAGGAGGAAAGTGGATAAACCTAAGGTCTTACAAGGTGGCTTGTTGGGCCTTCTGCTATTGACGGAGGAGACAAGAGCCATCATCAGAGTGGATACTAGAGAGAGAATCTGACCAATATTAACCCATAAAGGAAGTAAGAGAGGCCATAAACTGATAACCTGGAAATGGAGGTGGAGGAAGAGGACTGGAACAATGGAGTTGATGGGAAAGCCATTCTATCATTTGGTTACAGACAAAGACATGTTTCAGTGACACAAGATGGTCACAGATAGAAGCTGAAGCAATGCAGACCAGTGAAATTTGTTTGCTATTTTTTGTTCTAAGGGTTTATGTGGTCAAGTCATCAGTTTTACAGAAGTGACACTCGTCTTCACTTGGGACTATCAGCATAAGAATAATAAAGGACCTTCGTTTTGTCTAAACAGTTATCTATTTGGATACTACTGCTATAAAAAGGAGTCTTCTTTCCTGCAGAGCCTACAACCAACTCCTTGAAGTATTTCTGCAGAGAAAGCATTAAGTTCTAGCAGTTACTCCGTTGTTTTTCACACTGTGACCCATCTGTACATGTTCTCTGCTCTGTGAAACTGCTTCTTTCCTATTGACCTGTCATTTGGTGATGTTGAAAGGATAGTTGATATGATTGTCTTATACATTTTTTTGCCTTCAACAAATTTCTTTCCTCTGTTTTCTCTCTCAGTAAATCATCTTTCTTCCATTCACAAATACACAATGGAAAAAATTGCCAAATTGAAATTAAGAAAAATACACATTTAAAAATACAGATACTTGAAATATATATATACCTATTTTACAAGGTTGCTCTGTGTCATAATTCAGCTGTGGTTTTTGAAAAGTCAGGTAAAAGAAATGAAAGTAAGTGTTGTCAAATAAATCCAAGTTTTCTTCATAAAGCCAACGGGGGTGAAATGAGTGGATTTGTCTGAGATACTGAACAAGATGTCCCATTAAATCACAATTAATAATGCTAAGATAGGAGGCTGGATGAATTACGAAATAGCCTGTTGACAGTTTTATTAAAGATGTTAATGGAGCTGTAAAATGGGCTAGTCCTAATTCTTAAGGAGTGCCTCTTCTTTCCCAGCTCAATAGATTATACAATGAGTTTCTGTGTTTCCGGAGGCTATAGATGATGCACATACTGGTGAAGCAGACATTCTGAATAATGCAATACTTGGAAGAATTTAATTGCCTGATTAAATGGCTCTAATAAAACATGATGCGTCTTAATACAAGCAGAAGTTGAGAAATTATCTCCCCACTGCGTACAGCACTGGTAAAACTACCACCAGAGCAACATTATTAGCCCCATTTAATGGAAGTTTCACATTCAAAAATGATGCAAGCACTGGCAAATAAGTCTTATAACCAAGGTTTATGCAGTGCAGTTGGTTTTGCTTGTTAACAAAGAGAGTGAACGTTAACTTGTAGTTACTTACACAAGGGAATTATATCCCAGACTAGGAGAAAGTGGTCTTTTAATCCAAGGCATATAAACTGAAATTAGGCAACTACCATCTGCAACAAGGTCAAAATACCCTATTAATGAACGTAATTAATACTAGAGCAGTTTGGAAAAGCTGTTGTGGGAGGTTTCTCCATTACCACCTCAAAAACAATCCGAATTTTCTGATAACTGAAGGTAAACTTGGCTTCTATGAGGAATTCTATATCTTCTCTTATCATTAGAGGGGATAGACATTCTGGGGGACTTCTTTTTGTTGCTGTTGATTCCCAGCCTTAGCCCTACACCACTGAACTACATCTATTTGATACAATCTCTAGATACTTCAAAGGATGGACTAAAATCAAAAGCTGACAAAAGAAAAGAAAAATCATCCTAAAATCAGCTTCCATGGATAACTCTACCTATCTCCTTCCTTGAAAATAAGATATTTGGTATTGCTCTTATTTTTATAGTGCTGGCAAATCTATTAAGATAATGATTAAAGTAAAATCTCATGGTTTAGACCTTCACCTAGTCATACCCTAATGGCCAGGAAGGGCTTTTTTCTCTGTCTGGCTATCTATTTTATTCAGTTTAGACCCTCTTTCCTCTGAATATGATAGTGACATGAAGGGTTCACTGTAAAATCTAACAGACAAGGGGGTACATCTGTATCTGAGACCACTACAGCCCTTTTGCCCTGTCCTCCAAGCACAGGTATAGGGGCATCAATTGCAACACAGCCTTGTAAGGTAAGCATCCATAGTTTAGGTAAGCTGCAAAATTCTTTGCTTGTAAATGTGGCAGTTTAAAAGCTGGTGAGCAAACCAGCCAGGCATCCATGTGTGGAGGGCAGAGGGGACAACAGGGAGAGTAACCTTGTTAGCTGGCACGGGCAAACAACCCCCATTCATCAGACACCTGTCTATTCCTAGCTGGAATGTTCTGCTCCCAGGGTAGGGGTCAGCTGATTGCTGGACTTGGGGTCAAGGTGAAATAATCTATTGCCATTCAAGGCTGATGGTATTTTTCTTCAGAAAACAACAACAAAAAAAGACCCTTTTGTTTCTATTCTCCTTCAGAGGATAAAAAACATAGCAGCATCCAAACTTGTTAGAATTATCCCCAGGTAATTTCTCTTTACTTTATGTAGTTCTGGAGATAGTAGGTTTGTGCTTATTTTTAACTAGCTAACATATGCTATTAACATATTTGATTAGAAGCAGATAACTTGTATAGGATAAAAGTCAATGACACTGCAAATTTTTCAGTATGTGTTCAGGATAGGTCAGATGGTAGAAGTTTTTAAAGCATCAGCAATAAAATTTCGTTAGAAAAGTTCATTATTATTATGGCAGGAAATACAGCCAAGTGTACAAAGGATTGGATTTGTAGTGTAGAAAAATACTCTCTTTTAGTCTTTCAAATTCTTTTTTGAGAGAAAAACATTAATTCCCTGTTTTCACCATCTTTCAAGTGTATATTAAAAGCACCTTCTCTGGTTTATTAGTTCTTTCTGAAAAGAAATTAGAGTTATCTCTGAACTTTTGCACTATTTAAATGAGTTTATCCAATGTTAAGTATCCTATCTGATTTCCAATTTTACTTTGAAATCACCTGTTTAAACCAAGGATATTAATTATTTTCTTGTAAATTTGTTTTTCAGTATAAAGTGTTACAGATATCTTTGGGACCTGCAGCAGGCACAAGCTACCATTCATTACAGCTGTTGGGAATAAAATTGAAGATTTTAAATTGTAAAATATTTGTGTTTCCCAGCCGAACCCACAGTTCTTACTAGAACCAAATCATATGGCCCAAACGTATGAACGACGCATAAAATTCTGTAACAACACTCTTCATAGGCCAAGCATTACATTAGAGATATTTAATCAATCCTTGATTACTTAATGGAATTCCGAGCCATTTTTTCCCTACTGTGTTGGAAATGATAGTCCTTAATAATGTACTTACCCAATCCTCTGCATTTTAAATAATTTCATAATTAAGCATCTTCCTGGTATTCAACAGCTCCTCTAGTAAGGAATATTTTCATCAAATCCATAATTAAAGTCTTTTAAATACATATCCATATAAATAATTTGAATGACGGGTCTCACAAAGACTTTAAAAGAAGAGAAATCTTCTTCACACACCTCTGGCCTAATGTCCAAATTCACTTAAGGAGATGATTCCTTCCTTCCAGGGATGTTCTATTTGAAAAGACAAGCCAAGGTGGAAGAACAGCTGTGCAGGGCTGGAAGGGTGTGAGCTTTCTATCATGCTGTAATAGCATGGTATCTTATGATTGAAATTTGTAGTGAGGAGGAGGAAGAGGGGAGAGAACAGGATTAGTAATTAACTTCCAAATACTACCAAAATGAGACTGAGGGGAGGATATAATACACACATACACACTCCTGCTACTGCCGGGGATAAAGATGTTGAGGAAGCAAATGCAGAGACAAGTAGCTCAGGTTTTACTGAAAACCATGGAGCTATGTATACATATATGCCTGTTTTAATTTTTAATGGTGATCTTTAATTATGCTTTCTCCAGTTTGTACTAATTTCTTAATGCTTGATATTGGAAATGTGTTTTATTTTTTTTAGGACATAATTAGAAGTAAATTGCTTTAACAAAAAAGCAGAATCTAAATGAATTTCATAAGAAATAAAAAGTGTGTACTAAGCGATTGTCTTCTGCCAGAAGATAAATCAGGTTGAAAATTATTTGTGATGAGATTTCATGTTTAACTACGGAGAAAGAATGAGTTTTAAAATTCATTTAGAAGTTAAAGTTCTGAGAAAAGGCCTTGCTGAAGACAAAAGCTGCTACTGATTTGAAATTAACCTCATCATTTATGTAAATGAAGTCTGCTGGAGTTTCAGCATCACCCTCTGGTGCCTTCTGTTTAATTCCCTTCAGCAGGAGATAAGTGCCTAGATACCCTGAGGACCTGAGTGTCAGCAACTTGTACAATCAGACCCTGCTTCTGAATCTTTGAAGCTTACGAGGGCTGTCTTACTGTGGCATTTATGCATATAAGTTTCTACTGATATCAGTGCATTTGGGAGCTTACTTTTAAATAGACTACAGCGTGGATGTATGTATCTAACTAAGCCAGTCATGCTGTGATGAGAAGCTGGGCTCTTCCAATGCACCTCACATGAAAATTGACGCAAAAAACTCTTTAGTGTATCACATTCTGAGTTTACCTGGCAGTAAGTGAGGGATTTTCCTTGTAGGTTGCTACTTAACTTGCTTTGGTGGTTAGGATTGTTCAGAAGGAGCAACTGTAGAAAGAATTAAATATCTTCACCTATGAAGATTTTTCTCATCCTTTTCTCAGAGTAAAACTAAGCCTTTCAAACCTGTGTGTTTTGTTTGGTATCAATTTTTATTGCCTTATTTTGATTATTATTTTGTCTTCCAAACATCCACATTTACCTCACATTTTCAGCATGCACCAGAGGAAAAGATAGGATTAAAACTGAAAACCACTTTGGGAAAAGAGGAACTTTGTAATATTGAACTTGCGAGTTTAAAGTACCAATGTAATTTTCTTCCCTTTTTGTGTTTATTCCAACAGTGATCTCAGCATATCATTCACTGTCACAGATCCGTATGTCTCTTTCTCAACAGTACATACATATTTTTTTCTCTGTGTATAGATACACAGAAGAGAAGTAGAAGCAAAAAACAGAGATAAGTTAATGTATTTTCAGTTTTTCATTATGCCACTGCTCTTTTTCCCAGCTTGAACAGCTGACAATCTACTGTGAATGACAGAAGTAGGAGCATATTCTGCATTTTAGAAATCCAAATGAAAAAGTACCCTTAACAACATGCACTTTGCCAGTCAAGACATCCGGAAAATTTGCAGGACACAAAGATAAAATTTGCAGGTATCAAGAAGTTCCAGCAAAGCAACAATTTGTTCCCTCTTTTAACACTTCTACCATGTAAGCACTTAAAGAAAGTTGGCTTTTTTCCTAAACTTTTTCATTCTTCTTTTGGTCCAGCTTGCAATTATCTTCTAGTTTTATTCTTACTCATTGTCTTTATATATATTTTTTAAGTCTTTTTATTTGTTTCCAGAATTTTAGCATATTTCTACATACTTTTTATTTGATTTTCAGACATATTATAGTTCTTATGTCATACTCATACTCATACTCACTCAGTTCTTAATGTTTTCTCTCCTGTGTGGGAACTTCAGATCTTTACTTCTGGGGATGGTTTTGCTTATTATTCTTTTTGAACAAATTTGAACAACACCTGTTACTCATGGGGAAAAACAGCCCAGAGACAACGTTTCCACATTGTGATATCTAAAAAAAAAAAAGAATCTCTTTTACAGATTTTTTTTTTTACATGATTGACTTGGTTTTCACCATTTATACCTTCTGTGGTGTTCTGAGGTACATCTTAGATATCTCGAAGGTAAGAATCACAGAGAGGAATTTCTTCCATGATAGCAGAATTGCCAAACTTCCTGCCAACCATGGACAGATAACAGAAAGTGATGTTGGTAACCACAGTTTCTGTGTTTTCTGGTGACAGTGACAAATCTGGGGGTCTTCTAGCTTATAATGTGAAGCGCTGGAAAAAAATTAGGTTACTCCAGTGTTGATAGCATTGGTTACACTTCAAGCATTCCCTGCTTTTCACCAGGTTTTAGAGGATCCTAGCTGGTTTCACTCAAAATTTTTGCCTTTAGCTGCTTGCTCATACTGATGATCTTTCATTTCTCCATCAAATGGAAGAGAAGATTCCAGAATAGGGAAAAACAGGTTGTTTGCTGTTGACAAGACTAATGTTACCAATACCAGGTTTAGAAACTGGACTAGAATAGATAATGCTAATGGAACCTGTTCCACCCTACAGCCTGCCTTTATGTTCTTCCACTAACACTGATTTTAGGTTATGGGCAGTGAGTGATGCTAAACACTTGTTTCTATCACCATGTATATCCATTATCTTTCTGGTGCCTGAACCAGGTTAATTTCTTGCAGATGACAAGGTTGCAGCACATTTAGAATGAACTGAGGTGAACAGGAAATGCTGTCCTAGGCAGCTGTTGGCAAAGACAAGATTGGTGAAACAGAGAACAGAGAAAAAAGTATGCACATTAAAATTAAATGGCTATAAGATGTTTGAATTTTCCAGAAGAAGGCTTTGTGATCTTTTAACAGCATTTTCTAAAGACCACCACCAGAGAGATAAGTAAATGTAACTAATAGGCATGCAGGTAGTCACACTGTAAAATCAAATAAAAGCTGATTGTAAGTGACTGTAAGTAATTTGTTTCAGGTTTTTTAGTCAGTGGCAACTGTACTGAATATATTTTGAAAATTGGGATCAAATATTTTTAAGAGGTATTCCAGAGGCATCAATTAAAAAAAAAAAAGAGATTTTGCTATTACTATTAGAAAAGGTCATTTGCTTGACTCTCTGGACTAGCCAGACATGGTGGACTTTTCTCTAGGGCTGGTTCTGAAGAGGTGAGAATGGAACAGCACCTCCCTTGCAGGCAGCATGGTAATTATTTTCCTCTAGTTCAAGAATACACTATAGTTTTAGCTTAATGGCAATCACCTTGTGATGTACCCCAGTAATGAAACCACTTCAAAATCATCATCGTGGTTTCCAGGATGATTATTTGCCCTTTAATTATGTGACCTGTTACTGAAGTGCTTTATTGGCATTAGACATCCCATTGTGGTTACCTAAAAGGCTGCCCAATTTATTAATAGCGTTAATGGAAAAAAGATTCCGAAGTAATTGCAAAATGCTCTTAACTATTTATCTTAGTGCTGTTTAATGTAGCATTTACCCTAGTATTTTGTGAAACTAATTCTATGTTGGTTTTTTTTTGATAACGATATAGCTAGAAAATAGATATACCATTTTTACTTTTTAAAGGAGAGTGAAAATGTTTATGTATTTTGAGTCCTAAGCATCATTTTCTCTGCTTGACCTTCACTTAGAAGAGGACATCACCTCTCTGGAGAATTTTGCTATTTCTAGAGCATGCCACGAGATGTCAGTGTTTCAGAAATTACTTTTGTCACAATCTGCTATTAAAAGCTCTGTTCTCTACATTGTTTAAGGTTCAATGGCTGGCAGCAAATTTTTATATTTTTGGATTAAAAATATAAACTGACTGATTCTCTCCCAAGTAGAAATGGAAAATAAATATTTTTGAAAAATAAATAAAATAAGAATAAAGGAAAATTAAAAGAACAAAACAAAACTAAATACTGAAGTGTCCCTCTAGAACCACATTTTATTCCTTTCCCCAAAAATGGCACCTTGAGCAGATCTTTGTGGGTTTGGTCTGTGTTGGGTATTTAGTCACTGATGGGGTCTTGGTTTGGTTTGGATTGGGTTTTTTTTGGTAGAAATTACAAACAGCACTGCAACTCCTGGGTTTAGTGTAAGACAGAAGTTAAGTCAAGCCCAGGTCTGACACTGCATATCTCAAGCAAGAACAGATTTGAAATCTGGATGTTTAGAGCTGTGGAATTTATTTCCTTAAGCTGAAAAACCACAATAATTAGCACCACAATAATTCAATTATCTGAATGGAAAAGTTTTATGTCATTGGGGTGGAGGGAAAAAAGGGCAGTGGGTGAACAGGTGGTAATATGATCTTTCTAAGGTCTTGGTTAAAATTCAAATACTTTTTTTTTGCAGAAAAATGGTATTAAGTATTTTGCCCTCAGGCTTTAGTGGCCTCTGTCTTCAGCTCTAAACCATCTTCCTGAAGGTAAAAATACACTATGAAATGTTCCAGTTTGAGAGTAATTTCCCAGGTAGGTATACTATTAGTAAGTAGATAAAGCTGTCACACAAGCTGTAAAGAATTGGGAACATTGACTTTAAGATATGCTCTTATTAGACCAGAAGCACAATTTTTTTTTTTTTTTCAAAGGGAATATAAAATTCTTACTGTCATCTAGCAACTAGAGTGCATAAAAACAGATTAGTGTATATGGCATATGATACACATGGAATGCATCTTTCAGTATTTATGGAAAAAATAGTGAAAAAATGGACAATATTGCCAAACATGAGTAACATTATAAACCAAAAGCATTAAAGGCAATTTATGTTTCATATTCTGGAAATAAAAGATGTTCAGTTAGAGCTAGCTCTGGTAACATCACCAAGTCAAAGGCACGCTGGCTTTTAATGGAGGTGAGGTTTAAATGTACATCATTTGGTATATATTCTTTTCCACTGCTAAAAAGGCTGAAACCGTTTTTAAAAAAGAAAAGGTGAAATGAAAAATTTTTTTCTCTGGTAATGATGTAAGGACTCCAAGTCATGAGTCTAATGCCCTGAGTTTTGCACCATTTCTTCTTATGAAATAACTACCACTACCTTCTGCAGATTATTCTCATTTGCAGTTTCCACTTACCACTACACTTCCTCAGTGTAGATTTTTAAATGGCTCCTCTAAGGGGAGAGTGCTTCCCCAAAGTGCACAGGTGCTCACCCAGTCACATCAAGTGAGGTGCTGCTTCTCTTGGACCAGGGTTCCACCTGCGTTTTCTACAGGCAACTTCTGGCTTTTGAGTCCACAATATCACTTTCTTCCTTCTGAAATGGTAACTCAGTTGTGAATACACAAGGAAGGAAAAGAAAGAGTGAAAAGGAAAGGGATTAATGAAAATATAACTTCTATGTGTACATAATTTAATTTCAAAATACCTGTTTACCTTATGTATGTGTCTCTTCAAGTAACTGTTGCCAGAAAAAAAAATGCTTCAAATTAATCTCTCTGTATATATTTCTTTATCTAAGAAATTCGCTAGCAAAGATGCCCTGAGAGGAAGCAGAATGTTTCCATATTCTACTCTCACAGAAAAGAAAACAATAAGTAATTCAGCAGATTTTGAAGCACGCAAAATTGCTGTGGTGATTGATAATCAGCTCAGTTTATCTGCAGAAGTGTGCTCGAGCTCACAGAGGAATATATGACTAAATCAGCTCATCTGCTGCTTACCGTGATCTGCTGTTGATCTAACATGCAAAAGAAAATTGTGTTGAGATAGCCACCGTTGTTTGGATTTGCATCAAGAGTTTTCTTATCCAAACATTATTAAAAAAGATTTTGACATGAGTAAGTTTATTCTCTGGAGCAAGTTCCCTACTTCCACTGCTCACCAACAGCTGAGGGTTTTCATGCTCTGTGTTTTCTATCAAAATAGTCAATACAACTTAGCACAAAATTGTTATGTCATACATGGCTGTACAATTTGACTGTTTCAATCAACAGCAGGAAGATATTGCACTTGAGGGAAGCCATGATTTTCACAAAGGCACTGCTAATACTACAATAACAGGAGAGCAATAAGGAAACAAGTAATTTCAACATGCGCCTCTGACTTACAAAAACACACATATAGACATATGTATATACATTTATAACACTCTTTTTCCTACACTAGAATGATTCTAACAAGGATTTTGGATCATTTATATCAGGTGCCTCTTGATTTGCTAGAAACTTTTTTGTGTAGAAGAAAAGATCTTAAAACACCTGAAAATAAGAAAAATTTCTTCTTTGATTTTTCTCACTTCCCCCCTCCTCGCCTTTTTTACCTGTATTGACCCGATATGATCGGACTCCCTCTGGCAGAAAACTATTATTCTTCAAACATACAATTTCCTGTGGAGCCCTAAGCAAACAATGTTCAGTGAACTGCTTCTGCCCTAAAGCTCAGAGGCAAAAGTTACTTGGACTTGAAATGCTCATGCATTGTTGGCATCCTTTTGAGGAGCACCATACACAGTAAGAGCCCTGGTCTGACCTCTGTGGTAGCTGTGAAACCTCAGCATGTCATAGTTGCATGTCCTGAGGCTATATAAAGTGCCACTGATGTGCACTGGGTTCTCACCTCAGACACAGCACATATGTACTGGGAAATTTTGCATAATGGCCCTTGACCTGGAGTGCTGTACTCCAACAAGCTATTTTGAAAAGGTTTTCCGATAAACAAAGAGCAGTCTTCACCTGGATACATGAGCTGTAGCTGTGTCCGCTAAGTAGGGCGGCTGAAAGATAGTCTGTGACTTCCAATTTAAGCTCCAGCCCCACCACCTTTCTGGTGTTAACATTGAATATTTGTAATACCAAACCTTAATGGCTCCTTCCCATGGGACCTGCTTGCTGAATCTCAGCACTTAGGCTGAAACTGCACAGGCTCAGAAGCAGGACTTAAAGCAGTTTTTCAACTTTATCCCTATACTGGATAATTTGTAGCTTTCATCTACTGCCTACACTTACCTCTGAGGAGGCAAAGCTGTGACCCTTTTCCATGCAGGAATTCAAAGTGTCCTGTCCTGCCACTGTCGCTGTGATGCACCAAGAGCGACGAGAAGAACGACATTAGAGAGAATGAGTCCCGGAGAAAACAGCCTTTTATTAATAATTAAATCAGCCCTTTTATAACTTGATTTGCAATAGAGGAATGCCACGCTTGGTCTATTGATCAACCACCCACCTAAGTGATTGGCCAAACGGCATAACACTTACTTCAAAAAATTTTTTCTCAATGAACCAAAACATCTCCATGAACACCATGTAGCTGTGAAATGGTTTACAAAATAAGAAACTGTTTCTCAGCTAGTCTGCCTGAGAAAGCAATGTTCTCACAGAATCTTGAGAAAAGCTGAAGATTTTCTCTGCTTCTAACTTTTTGGCATCCATATGCCACTACTATGCTCTCATCACGATTGTAATGGCCAAGATATAATTATATATAAAATGTGAGTTTGTGGTATATTTTGGGAAAAGAATTTGCAGCCAAGATAATAAGCCATAAAATACAGAAAAAATTAATAAGGCAATAGAAATTGGTTTTAAAAAATGAAATAAATATTTCTTATTAAAATAAAAATAGCAAGTATAAAATGTTAGAAGGGTGAAATGAGAAAACCAATAAATCTTAAATTAATTGTTTCTTCTACGTGTTTGAGCAAGTTTGCAAATACCTGTAGCCTTTCTTGTCACAGTCAAGGGAAACTGCAAAGTGTTCCCGTAACCTGGAGAGAACACTAACAAGAATGTTCACTAATTAGCAAGTGATGATAGAAACAGTCACCTCTACAGCTTTCTTGCAGCATGGTGTCTTCTGTATTTGGTGGGGAAACATTGTGTCTGAATTAAAAGGATTCATATTCCCCAGATGTTTCATGTTTTAGGAAGAGGAATTTGAATTCAGTTGTGATATAAAGAATAAACAAAGTTGTGTTCTCTCCAAGCTTCGCTGTTTTCTAACTTCAGTTGAAAGATAACTCACTATCTTGTAAGTATATCACCTACAAATTATAGCATTTTTGTGCTATAGATTGAATACTATCTTATAATTAAAATACAAGTATTCCAAATGTTTTCCTACCATGTCTATATAGACCAAAATCCAAAGGGGTTTTTTTCCACAGATAAAATGAGCAATTGGCTACTCTAGTTCTAATACTACCCTTCAGGAGGATGCCTACTTATGTGCCAAGAGTTTATCTTCTATAGTTATCACTGAATTTGAGAATGATAATGACTCTTGTCTGCAAAGGAGAGACTTTAGGAATGACAGTGGAAATCCATATTAAGAAATGCATATAAAGAAAGTTCAGTACTCTCAGATGACTATAATAATTTTAAGCAATAAGTTCACTCTGGTATCTTTCTCAGCTTTCAGCAAGCTTGAGAAGTATTTCTGTTACCAAGGTTCACCACCACATAACAACCTTCATTATAAGTAAGTTTAAAAGTCTACTACCCTTTCTGTTACAAACTCTGTGAAGTTTTAAAACTCAGCTATAAAATTTCAGAAATAGACAAGCTGGTTCACAAGGTCACAGGAAGCAGGCATCTTTTTTCTATGTTTTTAGAGAAGATAATTTATGCGCTTTTAATTTTAAAAGCACCATGGTTGGCCTGCTGCTGCTGAAATCTATTTTTAATGCTCACACAGAGGTGTATCTTGGAGTGATGTGGGATGAAAAAGAAGACCACAATGAGAAGGAGACAGTCTGTTCTTCTGAAAGAGGAGCTCATATTCCCAACCTATTACTCTGCTAATTGAGGCCAATAATGTGAGTATTATTTAATGCTTTAAGAGCAGAAGCTATGTGACAAATATTTGACATCGTAAATTGAATCCTCTGTATACAAAGGAATAATTGTAGTCATTTGTGTTATTGTAGTTAGTTATGATTAATTTTAGAATCATAGGATCTTCAAGGTTGGAAGAAACCTACAAGATCATCTAGTCCAACCACCCAGCCAGCTCAGTCACTGTAGCCCCTAAACTGCTAAATCACATCACCCAGATGCCTCTTGAGCACCTCCAGGGATGGTGACTCCACCATCACCCTGGGCAACCTATTCCAATGCCTGACCACTGTAACAATGAAAAATGTTTTTGTAATATCTAATCTAAACCTCCCTTGTCTCATCTTAAGGCCATTTTCTCTGGTCACCTCACTGCAGGCACGGCAGAAGAGACTAACCACTACTTCACTGCAACCTCCTTTCAGGGAGTTGTAGAGAGTGGTGAAGTCCCCCTTGAGCATCCTTTTCTCCAGGTTAAACAACTTCAGCTGCCTCAGCCATTCCTCATAAGACATGTTTTCTAGACCCTTCACAAGCCTATTGACATTTTCTGAAGAGCATGGCTTATTTCTGTCACTCTTCATGAGTATGAGCTTCATAATACACCTGGAAGATATAAAGTGCAAATCTAACTGATGTGAGCTTTGGCAGTGATATCAAGACATCTTCATCAGCTTAGAAGTGTGCAACAAAAAAAACCAAAGCAACTCAACGCTGGCTGTTTCAGCATCCATAAACAATGGGTTTCTTCGCTCACCTTGGTGAAGCTGCCTCCTGTTTGCACTGGAAAAATTCTGCACTGGAGCTACAGCCTAGTCAGGATGCTCTGCATGACTGATGCCCATCTACCCTTTTCACTTATCCCTACAGATAGGGATAAGCAAAAAGCCTCCAAAGTAGGTTACTGGACTTTTTAAAACAACCTTTTAATATTGCTTTATCATTTTACTGCACTAATTCCTAGAAGTCTCCAATATACTTTGCTGCTCCGAAAGGATAAGGGTACACTTCAGGCTGTGGGAAACTATTCAGGTAGATGAGGATGGAGGGAGGTGGTGAAGACACCAGTCATGTCAGGTAGTTTTAATAAGCACTTAGGAGAGTTGAGCTTTGAAGCCAGCTTTGAAAGAGTCGGCTATTGATAAGGCAAATCAGTGAAGGGATTAAGGAAGGGGCAACATGAAGCTCAGAGGTTGTATCTCCTCAGTGCCGGTGTACTTAACTCTAGTAAATAATTGCACGATGTCTTACAATGCATATGTTTTACCTTGACAAGCTGTGATCAGATATATTTTGTTTTATCTTTTGAAATAGCTGTCAGTCAGAAAATTAAACTAATTTGGATTAGTAAATAAGCTTTTCAAAGTCATGTTGAGGATTACTGTCAGAAGGATTATTCTTTTCTTGCAATAACGTAACCAGTCACAGCCTGTTCAGATATTGAACCCAAATACAGAAGACACCCATGTATTGTTCCTACACTAGTAATCAACTTTCTTTAACCCCCTGTAATGCAAATTTCTAGGACTCAATCTGAGAAGACATCAAGACATCAAAGCTTCTATATCAATAATTTGTTACAC
Organism: Struthidea cinerea; assembly: GCA_013397865.1. Lineage (NCBI taxonomy): Eukaryota > Metazoa > Chordata > Aves > Passeriformes > Corcoracidae > Struthidea > Struthidea cinerea. The sequence goes on from VZTI01003411.1 coordinate 583,834, forward strand.
TTCTATATTTGCTATATTCATTTATATTTCTGGTTGGGTTTTTTTGAGGAGGGTATGAAGATATTTTGTTTCAGTTTGGAGTTGGTTTGAATTACAGCTCTACTTCTATATTTACTACACAATTGCTATTCTAGAACACTTAATTAAATACTTTATTTTAAAGTATGCTTTCTGTTTTGTAACTCCAGGTACAGTAGACATGAATAGATAATAGTTTTATTTTTTAAATTAAGGTCAGTCTAACAGCTTGGTACAGATCCATGCATAGAAAGACAATATTAACAATTTTTATAATTTTCTCTGTCAAAGCTTATTTGTAGGTGACTATTTCTATATTTTCTACTCCTGTGGTGAAAAAAATGTTACAGAAGAATTGTGCTCCTTGACAAAGCTGTTAGAAGTTCACACAAATACGATATGAATTATTGCCATCGTATAGGCATTGTTGTAAATTTGCTGGTTGGCATCTGCTCTGTGGTAACTATCCTGCACATGATCCATCTCTGTCAGACATGCCTGGTAGCACATCCCTTCATGACGGATATGCAAACCTCTTCAAATTGTCATCACACACACACAAAAAGGCTAAATTGTAATTTAGCTCTACTTTGTTATGTATTCAAAGTAACATTGCTGTAAATTTTTTAGCATTCAAATAAGCATCTTTCAGTTGAATGGGGTGTTTGCACTGCGTTCATTCCCTCATCAACTTTACCACTACTATGGCTAAAGCACAAGGGAAATTAAAAGGCCAGGGGCACACATGGCATTTGAGGAGAGTAATTTTACTTCTTTTGATTTTTAGCATAAGTTGAAAAGTTGGCTTGTCACCTCTCAAACTCTACATCTATCCCCTCCTGAAAACAACTAAAAAACAGTGGAACAGAAAGTGATAACGAAACAGTAAGACTGTGCATGAACTGCCAAACGAAACTTAATGTAATAATGAGGTATCATGCTTTAAGTATTTCGATGTCCATAAATTAAATTAAAAAAATTGGAATCACCATTCCTAGATGTGTTGAAGAAATTTGTAGATGTGACTCTTGGGGACATAGTTTAGTGGTGAACACGGTGGTGCTAGTTTAATGCTTGGACTCAATGATCTTGACAGTCTTTTCAAAACTAAAAAAATTCTGAGTCTATGATTCTTCCACATTTTCTTTCCTGGTATTTCACCAGTGGCGGCAAATGAGAAAAGGGCACCCTTAGCCTTCTTAAAATAGTGTTATGTTCTCCACAAATTTCAGTGAGATTTAATACCAATCATAGCAGCATTCTAAGTATTATCTGAATGAATTAAAATAGTAGCCAGAAAAACAACTCTGGGTTTCTTCATAGCCTTGCAGAATATTTCTCTTTCTTCTCTGCTCTTTATTAATATGTTAAGTTTTGGATTTCTTTTAAAACTGGTCATGCCACATTTCAATGGCTGTTTTACTCTGATTTCTTTTTTAGCATGGATAATACCAAATAAGCTCACATCAGAAACATTTGTGCTTTGCCTGAGTTTAATTTTTTCTACCAATTATTATTTTGTTGGCTATGAGAGTCCATTCCAGCAATGTTTATATGCACATTCTAAAGAAATTTTGAGTAATTCCTCAGGTCTTCAAACAAATTGAAATTGCTGGGAGCTTTAACCTCATTTTACTTGAAATTCACTTAATTCGCACTCCTAATTTAAAGATACAGCAGAGAATTTAGTTGAGAGATTTTAAAGACCCTGACTACCTTAAGAGTTTCTCCTTGTGACCTTACATGAGTTATTTAAGTGTGTCGTGCAACTTCCTTATCTTGTGCTCCGGTTGGTGCCTTGTGCAGAACAAGATTTGTCTCAAGTAAGGATAATGGTTCTCTTGGGAGAGGAAATGGTTGGTCCCTGTTTTCAACGTGATTCATGTCAGATACAGCTATTACAAAGACAACAATAAAGCTTTCATCTGAAGTGAGGAAGAGTTTTACTGCCCTTGGGAATATGCTGTGCTATGCTCATTGTTTTCTAAAGCCTTTCTTTTTTCATCCATTAAAAAAATATCTAATAGGATTCAGAATCTTAATCAAGTAAGAAGCTCTAAGTGAGCTGTGTAGTGTCTGTCTTTCTGTGGTATGGCATATGTGTTCCCCTCCCCAGCAACTGATTTTGTCCAGCACCTTCACTCTTCAGCAATGGCTGTGCCTTGCCCCTTCAACTTAGAAAAGCTGACACGATTACCATGTCAAACAAATTGACATCTCTATGTGCTTCTTTAACACTCTATACCAGCCTGTGATACAAGTGAACATGTGATGCAGGGATTAAAACATGATTAAAATAATCTTACTGTTGCTAGAGCATCTGAGAGCATGCACACAGTTTCAGGGATTCATCTGGTATTCTGTGGCATTTCAAGTAACAGTGAGGTGGGTCCATATCTATTTTGCATGGGTTACAGCTGTAAGAAATGTGGGAATCCAGAATACAGAGAATATCTCTCTGCCTGTTTTGAAGGATTCTACCCCCCTGGACAACACTGTTTTTGACCTTCACCCATGGACAAAATTACCTACCCTTTGGGAAGAATTAGAATCTACACTGGTGTGAACCAGGAGATAGAATGTTATGTAAGATTATCACAAGGTGAAAATTTGGGGTCTTTGGGTTTGTTAATATAGTAAATAAATAAAAAGTAAAAAAACTTCAAAATGGAGGATTGTTGTCTTTCTCCAGGCCTTCTTCTTCTTCTTCTTCTTTTAGTACTCCATATTCTGCAGTAGAAGTAGTTTAAGGTAATTGGATAAAGAATTCTGCAGTTCCTGTCTACATGACAAAGATATTTATTGAATACTCGTGGAAAAGTGAAAGTATCTTTCATTTTACATTTTTATTGGATAATTTACCTTTAAAAAGACTGTCTAATCTTAATAATGGGGTTTTTTCCTGCATTCTCTGCTCTGTGCTGTGTCTGGATCATGTCAGTGACTCTATTTCTCTGATAAGACTTAATAAACAACTCTCTGAAAGCAGAGACTGCTGACGGTCCCGTTCATCTCTTGAATTCCTGGCAAAGATGCTAAAACACTCCCCTATCCGGGGAGACATTAATTAAGGCACGGAAAATGTCAAATGGTGTCCCCTGTGAGGATCAAACTCACGACCTTCAGATTATGAGACTGAGAACAGTGAGGTGGGTTCATATCTATTTTGCATGGGTTACTTCTACAAGAAAGATTCTGACTTTGTGAAGCACAGCTTTTGTGGGGTAGTAGGAACACAACAGTTTACTTTCTAGTAGCCTGTGAAGGAATTCACTATGAAATGTTTATGTTTGACAGAGGAGATAATAGTTTTTTAACCTGACTCTTATTATGTGAATTAAGGCTGCCAGGGAATATATATCAGCCATCCTACCCACAACTCATATACCGTACCTTAATCAGAAAAACAGAGTCAGAACTGGAATACGTAACTTCTTCCTTTGTTTAAGATCACTTGAATTTCCCAGTTATCTGTATTTTGTGTCAATGTGCTGCTTATTTTCATGACATGGCACTTGAATGATTGTCCCACAAAATTAACAACTGAAAATCACAAGGTGAGTGAGGATTCAAATTTTTGATACAAATTTTCTACAGAGATAGGATACACTTTACAAAATAACACAATTTAAGAAATTACCATTTGAATGCTGCTTTGATGAAAAAAATCTTTATGCAGTTCAGTCTCAGTTTCACCTCTGTTCTACTTTCATTTTCTTGTTTTACGTGAGTCCGTTTTTCTCAGAGTTTGAATTAGAAAGCAGGAGACGTGAAGTTTTCTTTGGACTTAAATGTTTATTATTTCTTATCGATAACACAGCTGCACAGAGACTGCCTTCTGAGTTAACAAGGTGAAAAATGGATCTGAGTTTCAACTTCCAAGGTTATTTAAAGCCTAACCAGTTAAGAATTGCCAAGCAATATGTTTGTATTTAGTCCAATAACTAACTATTCATGGTCCGCATTGCGGGACTTTTTGAACCAATACCAGAAAACCCAGATTTGTGAAGAAGAAAGAAGAAAGAAGTACAAATCCACACTCAAAATCCTCCATCTTATTACACACACGCTATATATTCCATAAACCTAAACTTCTACATTTCTACATATTCCACCCAGTGACATAGCTTTAATTACACATAAACAACCTCAGTGCTATCACACAGTCTGGGAAGTTTTTCCCAAGGTCTCAGGTCAAACGGAGTGTGCTTTTGAGGATCATTGCTTGTCAGAAGTGAAAGAATGCAATTCTCAGAATTCAGGGTTCCAACAGTTTAGATTTTTATTTTGCATAATTCACTTTGACAAAAAAAAAAGCTCTTCCTTTAGCTTATTCTTCTTGCTCAGAATCAGTGTCTATAGTAGGCTGCCAAATTGTCATATTACTTTTAGTTTTTAATCCCAAACTATTACTATGTTTAATATTGTCGTGGGGTGACATAGGAATAAAGACTGAAAGGAATTTCAGGGATCATCTAGTCTAATATTCCACATTTGAAGCCTTTTATATCATAATATTTCTCATAAACTTTGCAAGCTTCATATAAAACAAGCTTCCTTTTGGCCCCCAAAGCTCCCAACAGAAAGCTTTCCAGACCCTCTTTTCTCTGATAGCTCAACCTAAGTGTATTCATGACCACTGAATATGCATCTTTTCTGACAGCATTTTTCTGTCTTGAATAGTTTTTTTTTTCCTCTCTGCAATTTGCCCATACTAATGTATTTATAGAAAACAATTATATCAGTCCTCACAGTCTTTGTTTTACTGGGCTGAATCCTTATGCCTTTGAGCTCTCATAATCTCTTCTGATATAAAAAGGCTCTCTTGGTCACAAGTTATTATATAAATTTATTTGTGGGTTTTTTTTAAAAATTCTCATAAGAACACAGGTTTTTTGCAGAGAGGGTGTTTAGACCTGGGGGTATATAAAACTTTTCTACCTTTGTGAGAAGTACTTGCCTGATAAGGTATATAACAGCATCTGTATTTTATACTTGGCTCAAAATCAAGAAAACATTGTGATCTTTTTGCTTAGTCAGTTCAGTTGATGGCAGATTATTACAGAAAAACTCTTGATTAGTCCCTTCTGATTAGTCATCTCTATCACAAAACTATCTAATTTTTCATTTTCAGCTTAAATGCATGACTTGCACTCAAACTAAAAAAAAAAACCTTAATGGTCTTGATCCTTGATATTTCCAAATCTTTTTGTCTGGAATCCCATTTTCCCTCACTGTGGTTATGCCTGTGAGGGAACAGGAACACTGCAGCCATGCACTCCAACCTAGGACAACCCTCTCCTACTTTGGCTGTGACCAAGGTTTACAAAGAGGCAAACTCCTTTTCTCAGCTCTACTGCTACATCTGGCAGCTCCAATGAGCTGTGTTGAAAGGTCTTATCAGGGATCATGGAATGTGACAATTGAACATTGTCCTCATATCCTCAAATCCCAGTCTGACCTCCATCTGCCTCTGACTAGACTATAGCTCTCATTCTCGCAACTTTTCTGTAGATGGTATTAAATGGAACTTCATATAAAAATAGTATCCTTGTGTGCCTACATATATATGTACCTGAATATGTAAAGTAACAGAGTACTTCTGGGTGCAATTACCTTTCAATCTTTCAGGTTAATTCATGCACTGTTTTGGTTATCTTTTCACCTTCCCTTCCTCTCCTCCACCATCAAAGCAAAATACAAAATCTGTAAGCCCTGGATGCCGACCTTATTCCACACTTTACAAAGCCTTCTGGGAATATAGCTTGCAAGCGATGTTAAGCCTTTTGCCAGGCTCTTGGTCATAAACCATTGGTTAGCCATGAAGAAGGAGGCTGCTTTGTTGTCATGTACACATTAAAAAAAAAATCTCTTGTTTATGGCTTAAAGATCTACTTTTCATCAGAAGATCAACTTTGGATGTCACGATTTTTACTTCTGCCTTTCAAATTTGAGATTTTGAAATGGATTCTTTGGAATTAAAGTTACCGAAGAATATGCTACTGATAACTACACTTTACCTTACCTAAGTTTATTCAATTTGTTGAGCTGCACCACTGCTTACATCTGTACTTGTTCTTACTCTGCTTTGATTTAGCTGAAAGTGACTCACTCCAGATTTAAATCTAACCATAATGATACACTGTATCACTTAAGAAAAAGATAATTTCGTTCAAATTGCCTGTCTTAGAGTCAATAACTTGGGCAACATAGTCCTATTATTACTCATGTTTGGTTTTCTATAATCATCACTGATTAGAAGAGACACACCAGCATTTAACCTAATCATGTACTCTTTCCCTAATGCCTGGTTCCTTATGGTTTTGGGAAATAGAGACAGAGAGGGTAAAAGCCATGAAAGCTTCACAAAACTATGATGCACCGGGAATAGCTCAAAACAGAGTCCAAAAGCAGTGACCAAAGTGCAGAACAAAAAGCAGGAGAAGAGCAAAGTTTCTCTGTAGCTGACAATTCCTTTGAACTCTACCCACAGTAAAACAGACTTTAAAGGAGAGTGCACAGTTTAGGAATTGCTGCATTTTCCCTACAACTGAAGTCTTACAAAAACTGCCACAGCCAACAGCCTATTATTTAATCCTGTGCTCATTGTTCATTACCGACAGGATTGACAGATAAGTTAAGGCTATTTTTCTCCCATGTTTGCTCATGACCTGGTAAGAAGAGCAGTTAGCTGATGGACAGAATTCAGGCAAGTAATCCATGAAGTGAGAGCATAGGTGATTTAAGAAACAACATCTGTAAATAAAAAGAGATGGTTTGTGCTAAGATAAGGTGTGTATTTGCAAGGCTTGGACACTGTAACTTTTTCTTGGATAGATGGGCATTGATCAATTCTGAGTCATAGTGACAAGTTCCATCAGTGCAGGTACAGCTGGCAGATCTCCTAACACAGGAGAAATAGTTTTTGTGAGAAGGTCACTTTGTGGTTTCTGTGTCAAAAGAGCAAAGCCACTGTTGGGAATAATAAAAAGACCATTATGTGGCAGAGCTCTGCAACTTCAAAAAGGTTTGAAGTCTCAAATTAGGGAAGCCTCCCTAAGCCTTTTCAGTCCTATGGAAGAAAAAGGTATCCTGCAAATTTGTACTCTGATACTGACTGCACTGGAAGGCAAACTGTCACCATGTGAGGTGGCCTAAGAAGAGAGTTTGAGGATGACAGAGGCAACCTTGAATGTTTAAACAGGCAGATCATGATGGAAGTCAGAGCTGAAGTTCAGTCCTCTCTGTCCTCATTAGGACTGGATAAATAAGCTCATCTGATGGGTGCAGAGCAACGTTGTTTCACCGAAGATTTCTGTGATCCCTGTTCAAAACACAAGAATATACCATGCTCAGAAAAGTGGGAGGTTAGCCTGAACAATGTCTGGGAATTGCAACTCTTATGGTTTTATGTGGAAATAGAAATGAAAACAGCATCAAAAATAGATCTGTTTTAGGATTCAAAAAGGTAAAGTTTCCTGGAATAGGATGGGAAATTCAGACTGAGCCACTGCATCAGATCTTGAAAATCTCATATTTAATGAATCCTAGAGACAAAAAGGCAAGTCATGCTGGGCATCTCTTAATGCCCAGACCTTAAGCAGAGAATTGGATTTGGATGGATCTTGTCTGGCATGTTAGGCCATCACCAGCTTGTAAAGTTTCAGACTTGCAGGCTGAATATTGGCGTAGAGTGATGGGAAGATTTAAAAGAAGTGATGCTGGCAAGGAAATAAACACTTTTGCTTACATGAGGTGATCTGAGAGTTTAAAAAAATAGAAGACAGAATGACTCTGCAATCAAAAAGAAATATTTTTAAAGTGCTTTTACATAACAACAAAGCCTATTTAAATGAGAAGATATATAAATAACTCAGGGCTACAACAAACAGATGAAACTGAAGTATAATAAGTCACAAATAAAAACTAATGATATGTCTAAAAATGGATTTAATCACTTTCAGACAGAAAGGAAACAAAAAGAAAAAAAGTCTTGTGAAAAGAGATTTGAAACATAAAGTACAAATAATTTTGTCAAAGTCCATTTTAAAGTGCTTTTGTTAAAGAGAAAAAAGGGAAGAATAGCAGAGGATAGGATTAGAGGGAAGAGAATAATCACCACAGATAGTTGCTGTATTTTTGTCTTGTGTTTTTTATCATTCTTTGGCTTCAGGTTTTAGCTTGTAGCTTTCAATATGGTGTGGAATGCCTAAGGGACTTAGTAAAGTGAGGTTGATGAACAGCTTTCCCACAAGTGGGTTTTAATAAAAAAACCTTTGTGGCTAATAATCCCTTCAAAAAGCAGAGCTTTCAAATATATTCAAGATCTTCCTCTCTTGGGAATTTTCATGATTGGGAAAGTGTTTTCCTTGTGAGAAGTATTTTGTATTTTATATTTCCCTTTCATTCTCAGATTGGAAAATCTGGTAAGAAGTTGAAAGCAAACTCCATGGGGGGTTATCTGAAACAATATTATGGAGAACACTCCCCTTTTTTTGCATAATGTTTTTAATGCCTGGATGTTGAAGATACTGTTGACTACAACCATTTAAATAAACAGTTCTCAAAAAAATTTTGAAAACGTAATTATTTTACATCAATCAAATCGGAATTTAGTTTGATTTTCATTAAAGCAGTTATTTGGCAGGAAAAACCATACAATTTAGATGTTCATATTTGTTTCAGTAAACTTTGTAACTTTTTTTTTCCTATGCTTGCATATTTTCATTAACTTTTTCTTCATGTATGACTTTATAATATTATGAATCTATTCTGACAAATTTACATAATTACAGTCAGCGTATGTGGACTTAGAGATCATGATCTTCACCAAATATGCCTCCTCAGCTCTTGTTCCAAAGCAGAACCCTGAGATTTTTAGTTAGTAGATTTGTCTACTGGCAAAAGATGACAGAAGAAGGCACGTCCCACTGAGGCGTCTCAGTTCAAATTGTCCAAGTGACAGTATGTCCCACTGGCAAGTAATTGCTGTCTTACAGCCACCTCTTCCCCACTTTTAAAAAAATTGCTTGAGCTTGAAAATCCAGGTTTTAGTCTGAATCCATGGGGTGTGCACATAAAAACCATCATGTTTATATCTCAGAGTTTTCACCAATAAATCTACAGTTTCCTGTTTCCCTAAGAATAAGAAAGCAATTATATTTGTAATATGGTTAATCTCAGAGGCCTAAGATGGGTGAAAATTGGAAATAATTGAAGACTGTGTTCTGTCTGTATTACATTGTAGAAGCTTGACTTACTTTCAGAACCACATGGAAATTTTTATCTGAGTGAGGAAGAGCTGGTAGATGCCCTGATGCTGCCCTGAGGAACTGGGAAGAGGAATAAGTATAGACCAACATTAGAAATTAGATCAAAAGCAACCACACCTGTCAAAGTTAGACTTTGACACACTCTGGTGTTATTCTTTGTTAAAAGATCTGGGTTTTTTACAGATAGAATGCATAAGATTTATTAGAGTTGTTGTAGGTGCTAAAAAGCTAGAAGCGGAGAAATTCTTCAGCCTTTTCTCAATATCCTGTAAGAAGACTGTCTTTCCTATGCAAACTATTTTAAACAAGGTCACAGTTTCATAAACTTCTTGCACCTGCAAACTGTTTTGCAAGATTGTTATGGCTTCGACTTTGAAAATATTTTGGAATTATCTTAGGACTTGGCCAATCCTCTCAAGGGGTGGATGGCCGAGGAACCAATTACCTATTGCCATTCAACACACTTTTGTGATCTATCCTATAAAAGTAGTTAGAATTTTCTAAAGCACTTCGTCTTCGGCTTCCACTTGTTCATAAGCCTGGACTCTGTGTCGTTTTCTTTATGCGCCTCGGACGTAACAGCGACATGTTGTCATGCGACAAATCATTTTTTTTCTGGGTATTAGTATAAGAACTATGAGAAACAGACACAAGCATAGTTTGTGCTGATAGTACAGTGGAAAACTATTCAAATATTTGTACATTTGTGGGGATATATTTTCTATATTATTTTTGTTAATGGCTGTGGTGGAAAAAAATGCAAATTTTGTAATGCAATATGTTAATTGCACAACTGTGGTCTCCTTAAAACTGAGCTGGATTTCATATGCTTCTTCCTATGCCCTTGGAATAAAATATATAATATTAATGAAAGAGTGATCAGTAATCAATGCAATGTAATAAGGATGATTTTTAATAACAAGACTTTTAGATGCAGGCTTGAAGCTCACTGCATGTAAGCAGATGAATAGGAATTAGACTTGTTTGATTAAGTGCTTACAGAGCAACTGTTGGCTGTAAAAGCACATGGCTCTGAAAAAGGCAATTGTTTTAAGTTGGGCAAGATACATCCAGAAAAGGTATGGAAAAAAAATAAAATTCTGTTTATGGAAGGCTGACATAATTCCATCTGAAAGAAACTATTTTATTCAGATGTCATCATCCATCTTCAAAAATGTTTAAGGCTGAAATAGATTCAGAGGAAGATATCTAAGCACTGAAACTGGAGTACCTATTTTTAGATCCAAGAAGAATACTGCTTCTTTTGTATGGCTGAGTGAGATGATGACTAAGAAGGAAAGAGTTCCTTGGGTTTTGTTCTAGAAAAATGTGAAATTTATGCACCCATCCACCACACTCACAATCAGATTTTATTTTTAAAATCTCTGTTGGCAGCTGAGGTCTGCAAGAGAAGATTTTATTCTGGTATTTTACCTTCACATAAAATTCATTCAGTGTCATGATAACCTCTGCCTTTACTACACTCTGGTTCATCTGATTCTGATTCTGTATTCATGTAACTGCAATAATGGACTGGCCATAACTGGACATACAAATGGTCTTTATCGTTCAAGATTCCTTGACTCTATTTTGTAGTTAAGTTCCCCTAAGGAGACAATATTTTCTGAAATGCAGGTGGTAGATTTTGGGCTGAGTTCCTGCATGCATCAGGTATTACAAGCTGATAGATCTTTATAGAATGGTGAGATAAAACTTTCAGAAATGTGATGGGAAGGTACTGCTATGTCTACATTCTTCCCTCAAGTGCTCTGCATTTTTGTGATCTTGAAAAAAAAGATGATTTTTATGGGAGACCTGCCATTATAAAATGTCTTGGGGATTCCAGGTGCAGTTGTCCTGTTGTAGCTCCTAAGACTGGTTAATAATGCAGATGCTATTTCACCCTTGGCTGAAATATTTGAAGTTCATGACCTTCAGTGTAAGCAAGTTAACACCTTGCTGTCATCATTGGTCTGTTTTTAATTGCATTTTCAGACTTCACAGAACAGTGGGTTATGTCTGGTCCCAGTGCATTTGCAAAACAACGTTGCAGTCCTGCAATCTAAATTACTATATTCTCTTCTTATGCAAAGCATAAGCACAAGCATTGACAAAGACCACTTGCTGCCATGGTGATAGGACAATTTTCCCCCTCTCTGCTCCCACAGTTTATAAGCATGCTGCTTCTGCTTCTTGAGATTTAGGCTCTTTAAATGATCACCAGCAAAAAAAAAAAAGTAAGGAACTGTCACTATCATATTTTGTGAAAGTAATATTTATTTACCATCTGAAAATATTCTAGGGCATCCTGAAACTTAAATTAGTGGAGGAATTAAGTTGCTTTCATTAAAACCTAAAAGTAAGTATAAAATAAAAAGATGTTGGGTTGAAAGAAATTAAAGTCTCAATTCAGTCATGAGCCTAGAGACCTATAGATTTGATTAATAAAAATTTCAAGGGAGATCCAAGATCCGATAAATAAAGCAAACATTTTAATTTAATTATACTAGAAAACCAAAATGTTTAAAACAAAATCTGACTATTTCACTCAATGCAAACAATTAACTCCTTCCTAACAGATTCTCTACTACATCTTTGCCCTAAAGTACAGCAACCAATGAGACATGTCTGCTGATTTAGAGTGATCCCAGGGAACACAATACATGCAAAAAGCAAGCTTAGAATATTGTTTCTTGTGATTGAGTCTTCACTTTGATGAAACATATTGCTAACTTTATAGATGTATCACTTGACCAGCAAACATTTTATGTACCATTCTTTTTGAATATTCTTTCTAACTCACCTGTAGCAGACAGAATACATAAGAAACAGAGAAACTACCTAGAGCTGTTAACTCAGATGTTAAGCACATCAATGTACATTGAACAGAGTTATAAATGGTCTCTGTAAATTTCTTTGTTCAAAGACTGTTGGTCAAATGAGGGATTATAAAAAACACACTTTAAATAAAGTCTTTTTTTCCATCAGCTTCTTGTTATTCAGTTTCACACATGCTCATTTATTCTGTTTATCTTCCTAGGGTAGATTCAGCCAAGAATGAAGCTTACAATTACTCTATATGAATTTCACTTATTCAAACTGTTCAGTAGATGCATCTGAACAAGTACACATCCTGTTCAGTTATCATTCTGAATCCTAGGTATTCAGAAAGCTTTTCATTATAAGTTGGCACTTTCCACAGTTTCTGAACAACGAAGTACTTTATTCTGATTAATTTTTTTCTCTGGAGCTGTGCAACTCAAAGGCAAGGTTTCTAAAGTCAAAGCAACTTTCTGAGACAAAGCTTTGCAGCAATATTCCTGCATACATATAATACTAAATATACTTTAACAAAATCTAAATATCTACAAAATCTAAAATACTAATATACTTTAACAAAAATCTTGTTTTTCTGTACTCTGACTATGGTGTTTATTCTGAAGTTCAATGTGTGTCCTGAACCCTCTTTTGACGCACTCAGTAGGTTGTCAATTTCTTTCACAGGACAAGGACTCTTTTCATTCTCCCATAGCTCATTACTGTACAAATTCTGTATCTTTTTCAAGGCTAATTTTCAATTTGCAGCGGTTTGGTGATTGTGTTGATCCAGTTTTGGCTACTAGTTGGTCTGTTATCCTGGAGGCAGGTGTGCTGCAAGATTATTTCCTCTGTTCTATCAGCAGCATATTTTCATAAAATTAATTAGTCCACAGTTTTGTAAAAAATGTATTCCTGATCTACTTCGTATACATATGGAACACTCTATTTATCTGGTTTTTTTTGAAATACCACATAATTCTTATTGCCAAAGATAACTAAGAGCAGTCATGACAAAAACAGCAGTCATGACCTACTCTACCAGCCAACTGTCTCTTAAAATCTTAAAAAGATTGTGAGTTGGGAACCAGAAGTATTTCTTACCTTTCAGAAGTAATTATTCAGTAGAGATAAATTAATTCAGCCATAACGTAGAAATCTCAGTTACCCTATGACTCCCCCACAACTGACAAGAGATAGAAGCTAGGGGGAGTTGGAGCGTTACGCAGCTTCCACACTGAAGTGAGTAACTTATTGCAACGAGTTTGTACAACCAGGGCCTTAGAACCTGTTATTGTGAGAAATAAGTTTTACTGCTGATTGTCTAGCTATTAAGTCACAGATTTCTAAGGATGCATTTCTAGTTCAGTCTTCTTGACTTCTAAGCCTTCTAAGGAGACCTAAATCTAGTTGTGATCGCACCTTTTTTCAAGTTAATTCCAGAGCAGTGTTTTGATTAGTTTATTCTTCCATTCCTGTGTTTATTCTCCTCTTTCTTCTAGGACTACTCAGTTTCAAGAATTCCTGAGGTGCTGAAAAGACATTTATTTTGGTTAGTGAAAAAATTGTTCAGTAACAGAATAGGCCTTTTAGAACACCTTTCTTACAGTTTATTTGGCTGAGTAGGCTGCAACTGTGAAAAACTGCAACTCTGCAGGACTAAGGTATTGATCAATCCTATGATCTGAACCATAAAAAGAAATATTTATAAATTGGGGATTTTTAAACTAATCCAGACCATGATCATATTGTGATATATCACTATGTCGCAGGGAGACTGCATGTAGAAGAAAGTGAAAGACAAATTACAAGTTTACGAGATTGATGAACTCTACTAAAATTAATGCTTCTTTGCAGAAGTAATCAGCACTTCAAAGAGACCATCAGAATTATTGTAGTAACTACTTTGCAAGGATGAAATTATTTTGAATAGTGTCTACACGCTATCAAAACATGTGTTGCTTTTTTTAATGATAAAATCACTATGCCTTCCTGCTTTACATGTGTTCTACAGTTGTATCTCTGTCTCAGTTTATGCCCTGGAAATATACGCATTTCAGTCACGCAATGAATATATACAGGAGAGGAAGGTGCAAGCAGTTGAGAAGCATGTTGCAGCAAATATTTCATAAATATGATTTGTCTTCTATTATAAATGTGTTTAACAAAGTTCATAAATAGACCCAGGGAGAAGGAAAAAGAATAAAAAGAAAAAGGGGGAAAAAAAACAGAAGAAAAAAGAAAAGGAAAAAGGAAAAAGGAAAAAGGAAAAAGGAAAAAAGAAAAAGAAAAAGAAAAAGAAAAAGAAAAAGAGAAAAAGAAAAAAGTAATGAGCATTTTTACTGGTTAGTATCTTGGTTAATTGGGCTTGTATAAGCATGGAGAAGCAAGGTGGATTTTAAATTGCCCTGTGACCAAATATTTGCTTATAGAGGTCATTTATTTTGCATGTTTGAAGAATTTGTTTATGGAAATATATGAATCACAAAGAATAATGATAAATCCTAGTTCCTATATAGAGGAATTATTTTGCAGTCGCTAAAGAACAATATAACCAATTCACCACTCTCCCCTCCCCTTTCACTTTTGTGCCCTGTAGAGATTATTTTAGTTGACTTTTATGTCACCTTGATGGTTGCCTTAGAGATTTTAAAGCATCCATACATTTTATGGGATTATTCGTACAGTTGTTTTTAGACAGTTTTGATTCTGAGGCTAAGAACCCACAATGTATTGAAAATATGCTTCATACTTTACTATTACAGCTGTACATATTTGATGTACATTATTTGGAAATTCCATTGGGGATTTTATTGTAGCAGATTCTTCTAAATATTAGTGTTATATCAACCACACAACCAGAAAAGTCCTGTTAGAAAAAAATGTAAAGAAAAGTAAAGCAAATTAATTTGAGCAAAGCCTTGATAAATTTCAGTGTATAATGAACATAACTGCAAAATCATGCCTATTTACTGTTGATAACAATATCTGGTGACTGCAGTATATAAAAAGTGAGCTGCATGAGAAAAGTAACTCTTGGTGTGAATAACAAGGGAAAAGAACATTCTATCTAATATAAAGTGAATGTCAAGGCATTTGCATAGGAGGGAGAAGGGTCTGAACTTTTTATTGTGCTATTTAAAACGTGACCTTTGCTTCTATGCTGCAATTGTTCATGTAGGTGGCAAAGTAGCTTACTAGCAGAGACTCCAAATCACACAGGACAAACCTTCTGAGACTAACAACATATTTTATCTTCAAAGTCTGTTATGCATTTCCTCAGACCTCCATTACCGGAGTAACCTACTACACAGAGAAAGGAAGAAGTCATAACTTCTCTTCATTTGCAGACCTAATGAATACTGTTATATTCCCAAGTGTTGAAGCCTCTCTTAGTCTCAGTTTGGTGGCTAAAGGTTTATATTTGAGGTATATTAAAATGAATTAAAATGTCCTCTATTCCCCCAATCATTATTTGGATAAAACAAAGAATCCTGTGAAATGAGTTAAAGAAAAATCTCTTGCAGAGAAAAAGAAGAAGAAATTGTTTGTATTCATATTCACACGTTCTTATTATCTATTGACCATGCACATATATAATTTAGTATGAAAAAATACCTGGAAGAACACAGTGATACTGGCATGAAAGTTTACTTAGGTGAATGGATCAGCTCAATGCCTAATTTTGAGACATCAAATGTTCCTTTTACACATCACATAAAGAGCCAAATACCTTATACTTTTTGTGCATATAGAAATTTTGTGCCACTGGCTCTTTGCATTAGTCTTCCATAACCATGAAGTCATAAAAAGGATATATTTAGAGTGTTTAAGGAATTTTATTCTGTTTCAACATAAAAATTCTGCAAGAGTAGTTCAACTGTTTTCCTGCTTTTTTACTTTTATTTCTTCTATTATAATGTACTGTGATAGTGAGCTTTCTGGAGCAAGAATTGAACATTGAAAGCATAACTGATATTGTATTTTAATTCCTAGCTGGAAGTTTCCAAAGTGTTTTCCCTTCAAAGTGATTACCATGTTCTATAATCTCTATATGTATCTTATAATGCTCTGCAACTCTTAATTATTGAACAAATTTAGGTAAAGGGGAAAAAAAAGGACCGTGCTTATGCAAAAATAGTTCTTCCTGAATAACTAAAATCCTTAAGGGGAAAGTGGGGAGCAGGAGATATATATGTTCATACAATAGAATCTTTAAATCAAGGTAAATCTGTTCTTAATCCTGAAATAAATTCCTGTTCCATTTGGAGGTAACTTTTTCCTGGAACCATTGCTCATTTACCCAAAGGTATATCAAGGCAGCTAAAACCTGTCTTTTGTCTTTAAGTTCTTTTTCTTACATCATTCTTTTAAATTTAGCTATGATAATAAGAGTTGTTTTAACAGAATCCATTGTCAGTTTTGGAGGCATACACTGTGTGATGAGAAGAATCTTTGAGTAATTGGCATAATACAAGACGTTGCTAAAGCTCTAAAATGCTAAAGCTATTAAAATAAACATTGTAAGATGTTATGTCCAGAGTAAAGCTTAGTAAAGCATGTCCTATGCCAGTATTTCACTGTATTCAACAATAAAATTGAATAATAAAACCAAGAGAAAATTACTTGTGTTAATGTTTTTAGAGTCTTCCTAATTGCAGGTAATCCAACTTAGTCCAAAGTGGTTAAGTCTCAACTGAAGAGCAGGAAATAATGTCCTCTAAAACTTGACTAAAGAGCCAGATTTTAATTATTTGAGAAGGACAAAAATATCTTTGCTTTCTTTGGCTTAAAGGAAGATCCAAGAAATAATAGGCCCATCAGTCTTACTTCAGTATCTGGGAAAGTTATAGAATGAATCCTCCTGGGTCAGGCACAAGTCAGATGAACCACATGACTGGGAAAAACCAGCATGGGTTCAGCAAGAGAAAATATATTTGACAAACCTGATTGCCTTCTATGACAAAGTAACCTGTTCACTTGTGTATTGGTTTGGCATGGCCTGGATTTAGGTAGCAGGGGGGCCACAAAAATGGCTCCTGTGAGGAAGCTGCTGGAAGCTTCCACCATATCCGGCAAAGCAAATGGCTGATGGCTCTCAAGAGGGACGTGCTGCTGGACAAAACTGGGCAATGAGAGAGGTTGGTAACGCCTCTGTGATGACATATTCAAGAAGAAAATCAAAACAAAGTCACAAGATTTTGGATTCTAGTCAGATAAGAGGAGGAGGTGAGAACATGTGAGGGAAAACAACATGATGACACCAAGGTCAGTGAAGAAGGAAGGGGAGGAGGTGCTCCAGGCACTGGAGC
>VZTI01003411.1:602071-633307 GCA_013397865.1 Struthidea cinerea
CTCCAGCATCTCTGTTCTCGCCTTCCTTTGTTCTCGCGGTCCAGGGGGGTCCAACCAAACATCCTGTGGACGTAGCTGCTTCACCTAGAGAGTTCCGCAGCCAGATAAGGGAAAATCACAGATAGCTCGGCCGGCTTTTAAAGCGTGGTCTGAGCTGCCTGCTGAGTTGCTGAGCTAATCTGGGACCTCACCCCTGAGCTAGCCAGCCCGGCAGCAAGACAAAGACACAGAGGTGCTGGGGGGGAAGGTGTTCTAAGGGCTTATTTTACTTCTCATTATCCTCCTCTGATTCTGTTAGTAATAAGTTCACTTTGCAAGTTAATTTGAGCCTGTTTCGCCCTTGAACTGTTTGTCCCGGTCCTTATCTCAACTCGTGAAGCATTTGTTAATTTTGTTTTCATTTTCCCTCATCTACCCAGGTGTAGCAGGGGAGGGTGAGCAAGCGGCTCTCATGGGTGCCTGGCGTTGGGCCAGCGTCAAACCACGACAACTTGATGTGGGGTGAGGTGGACACTGCCTACCTGGATTTCTCCAAGGCTTTTTACATGGTTTCCCACAGGCTCCTTCTGGAGAAAGTGATGCGTTATGATCCAGACATGTGGTCCGTGTGGTGAGGGGGATCTGGCTGACAGGCTGCACCCAGAGGGTGGTGGTGGACAGCTCCTTTTCAAACTGGAACCTGACAGAAGTGGGTCCTCCAGGGATCTGTGTGGGGCCCAGCGCTGTTTAATATCTTGATAAATGATCTGTATAATGGGATTGACTGCATCCTGATAAAGCCAATGATATCAAACTGTTTGGGGAAGTAGACACTTCAGAAGGGAGAGCCACCCAGCAGGAAGACATGAATAGAGGAATAATGCAGGATGTGGGTACAGGAAGAGTGAGTTAGCAAAAACCCCATGAAATTCAACAAGGACAAGTGTAAGGTCTTGCCTATGGGAAAATATAATCCAGGAACATAGCACAGTCAAGGATCCACCAGGTCTTTAGAAAAGGACCTCGGGGTCCTGGTGGACAACAAGCTCAATATGAGTAAGTGCTGTGCTGTTCAAGCACTGAAGGCCAACAGGATGCTGGGTTGCACCAACAACAGTGTTACCAGCAGAGATGCACTCTACTTACCACTTTTCAGGCCCCACCTGGAATACTGTGTTTGGTTTTAGTCTTGACAATACAAAAAGGATGCAGACAGGCTGGAGAGGGTCCAGAGAAGGGGCACAAAGGTGATCAAAAGACTGGGAAGCCTGAAACATAATGAAAGAGAAAAAGAACTGGGTTTATTCAACCTTGAGAAAAAAGACTTGGGGGAGACCTTATTACCATGGTCCTGTATTTAAAGGGTGGCTGTAAAGAAGATAAAAGACTTCCGTTTTCCTTTTTTAAAAGAGTCACATGGAAAAGACAAAGAATAATGGGTACAAGTCACTCCTGTAGAGATTCCAAGTAGACACAAAGGGCAAATATTTCACAATGAAAACAACTAGCCAGTAGAATAATCTCCCCAGGGAAGTGGTGGATTCCCCATATTGGTCGCTTTTAAGATTCATCTCAATGAGGTGCTGGGCTGTCTTGTGTAGACTGAGCTTTTGCCAAAAATATTTGGACCAGATGATCCTTGAGGTCCCCTCCAGCCTGGTATTCTAGGATTCTATGATTTCAAGTACATAATTTAATGAACCGTCAGAAAGAAAACTGTAAAGAACAGGTGTGTGCTGTTTTGTGTAAGTTTTATTGGATTGCTATCTATCAGCTAGTCTGTAATTCTGATTACAAATTGTTTGAGATTTATGTGTGTTCTGTATGATTTATCATCTTTTATTACTTGAATTCAATCAGACCAAAAGTCTCTATTCTAGCAACAAATTTGCCAGTAATGCAATACAATAATTGCACTTCACTGAATCCAAGCCATGTACTTTATACTGGAGTGGCAGATTTAAATAATAAGGTTAATCAAAGAAGCTCTAGTGCACATGATGTACTTCTTACTGTAGTGTACTATCATTCTGGTCCATTTCACATAAAACAGATGATGTATATAGTATGCAAAGATATTTACTGGATTGTTTGATGGGAAATAATTTTATTCTGGAATTCCTGAAAGCATATGCATTCAAGAGAAATGCATGCTAGACCAAATCTTAATGAAAATGCATTGTAAAGGATCATTAAGACTACTGGCTTAGTCGTATAAAGATTTTTGTATGCTCTAGAGGCAGATATAATACCTAAGGCAGAACAGACACATTCATTAATGGTGCTTCTTCTATTATTAAAGAGACAATGAACAGAGGCAATTAATAAACAATGGTTTACTGAAGAGCTTTCAACCGAAATTAACCTTTTTAATAATTTAACAGGTAGTATCAGAGATAATAGTATTGTGTTTCGTCTAAAGTGGGTGTTGAAACTTGTCTTCAAAATAACTTCTCTTTTCAGCATATGACACGTCAAGGTTTAAAGCTCAGGTTACAGAAGGTATTGCTTAGTGATTTCTGCAATATGCAATCTTCTCAAGTTAGACAGGAAGGAAAGATGTAGGTAGTGTAGAATAATCTCAGAGTGATAACACTTGGGAAGTGACACTCAGAAATCAGGATACATATATCATAAAGAAGTTTTCTTGTTCTGAACACAAGATAATGGAATAATAAAAAAAAAAATCCTGTTTTATAATTTTTTTTTGTTATTGACTGTAATGTCACCTTGACTTCTGACTTATGGCAGTGTGTTAGACATTAAATGTATTAAATTTGTTCTTTTATGCAGTGGGGCAGGCTGAATATATGCAAATGCCATCCCCACAAAAAAATCAAACCAAACACAACCCAGAATAAAAACAAGCACTCAACCAAACAATCAACCATCTAACCTAGCAACAACAACAGCAACAATAGCTTATGGTCAAGCCTGAACGCAGTCACCTTCTGCATGCAGTTTTATCAATGCCACAGTGCTCAGGGTGTCATCCCAGGTACATCAACATCACCTGACATGAACAACAGCCGTAACAATGAAGGCTACACACGCTATTGACCTTGGTGGTGAATGACAGTCCATACAACAGAAAGAACTGATAGGAAGTTTTGATGTCGTGGAAATGTGTACCATGTGATAACTTCTTTTGTTCTTAACACTGATTTCTGCAGTTACTACGTGTTTCATTTCTCATAGCAATGTCACCTGAACAAGGACAACAGAGCATTGGATGTTAAGGGAACTTTGCTGTCGTTTACTTCCTCTGCTCAGAAAAACTGATGCCTCTCTTTCCTCTAACCTTACTAAGCCACAGTTTTTTCTGTGTCTTGATTTGGTCATTCACTAACTCAGTTTTTGCTTCGGATGATGCTTTTTGAAACTCCAGCTCATGACCATGAGCAGGGCACAGCCGTTGTCAGTGCTGACTAATTTACTGCTTTTTTCATTGGGAATGCTTCAGATTTAAAGATTTAAAGGTGGACAATGTCTTTTATGCTATTTTTCTAATTTTTTTCTTTAAAATCTGCTATTTCTAATAGGGATTTAATTTATGTTTCAGATGAGTAGAGCTGTTGCCTTTCCTTACAAAGGTCTTTCAGCCATCAGAATAGTAATAATTTAAAAAATCAAATAATTATGGAAAAAGCTCTTAAAAAGTCTTCACAAACATGTCATTAACATTTGGGATTACTGCTTAACCCCACTTAAGCAGGCCTCTACCTTAGTTTCAAGAATTTACCCACTCATGATGAGCTGGAGTTAAGTTCCAATTACTCTGCACTCTACCATATTACTCTTTATTTTTCCTCCTGGCAATGACTGCCCAATGCTTAGACCTCTTCAGGTAGGCATTAATGTTGCTTATGGCATCTTGTTACTATGCTAGAACTGAAAACAGAAGGAAATATATTATAGTTCTTTATAATTTTTTCCTAGAGCTTTCATTGACAAGGGGTGAGCCAAATGTATGTCATCTCTGGTGTGTCTGGCAGTTAAGTTCTGTTTAGCTACTTCTGGTTTTAAGGTTTCTACAGAAGGTATATTGGGCCTGAGTAGAAAGGATGGCTCAGCAGCTAAGACACTGATCTAAGACTATGGAATCCTGGGTAAACCAATTTTGTGTCTTAATATTCCAACCTTCAGGTGGGAAATAATATTTTCTAATCTTATGAGTATTCCGTAAGGAGAAAATTTATAGAGGTATTAATTATTAAAGAATAATGATTAAGTGAATCACATTATGCCATCAGAAGGTTGTCATTTCATCTTTTCTATCTTTTCCATCAGATTCAAATGACAACTCCAATTCTTTTCTCTTGATTTAATGAAAAAAAATTGTTAGAATAGCACATTTTCAATGAAGTTCACTTTATAGCTGCTTTAGAGTACACGAAAGTCAGATATGGCAAAGATACATTTCTTTTGTTGACCTAATCTTTCTTCTCCACTAGGACAATTGTGGAGGGAAACCACTGTGCATAAGTAAGGAAAATTAGTTTGTTGATAACCCGGTCATCAGAAGAACACCAGAAGAAGCTGGCATTATTCCTTGTTCAGGGATTTATTTTTTCTTCTCGTTGCCAGAGCATGCTTTAATTTTTATATATCAGATGTACTTTTAGAGGCTTTATACAGTCTCAGGTGTGTGTGTAAGAATAGTCTTTAAAACTATTTAAACTATTTATCTGACCCTTCATTTTGAGACTGGACAAATAAATAACAATCACAAAAGGCTGCTTTTCTCTGTCTCTAAAACCATTTGTCTACAGTTTAATCCTGAAGAAACTTGTCTGCATCAGACTCTTACAGCTACATTGCCTGGCTTCAATAGTGGATATTTTTTTACTAAGCTTAGCATATTTTTAATGGCATAAAGCATTTCTTCAAGTTGCTGATCATGCTCTGTGCAAAAATGTCTACCTCAAGGCTTTTCCTGAACTAGAAATACAGAACACGGAGAAATATTTCACAACATACTACATAAAAAATAGGACATTTTCTTTCTGAAAGAGGAATATTTTCTTAAACTGAAGACTTTTATGAAAGATTTATTTGTGGTATAAGCTTTCCAAGCTGTCTGTTTTGCAGCAGGTCACAGATAAAGAGCTGAGGAGGACCCTTAGGCCAGAGGAGTACCTAATTTTATTGCAAGATGTTCTATCCGAATTTTAACAAAACAAAGATGATTTAAAAAATACTTTTATTTGTTTGTTTGTGGTCAGAATGCACCAGCAGCTAAAAAAATTAATTAATAAGCATAAATATTTTAAGATAAATGCAATGGTTCAGTCAACAGTGAAACATACAGGGAATAATTAAGGAACGACAGAAGAAGGAAAGATTTTCCACAAGCCGTGAATAGCCCAGTGCATCAGGAGCATTTGTCTCTTTAGATCAAGAACAAAGGATGAATTCCATCCGTAAGCTTTACTGTGTGTCCAACACCATGGCTGTGTAAGCCCACTCCAAGCACTGAAGTATCACATAATCAAAACAGATTTTCTGGAGAAAGAAGGTGGGGGCAGCAAACTCCATTCAAGAAGGCTGGGGTAAGTTTTCTTCTTTTTTGGCTTGCCATCTGAACCATTCTAATTTCTGCCACAGAAAGAAACATCCCTTGCTGACAGAGAGCAGGTGCTATTCACCCAACCTGGCTTCACTATGTGCAAGAAGCGTCCATAGAATGTTCCTGCTGCTAAGCAATGGGTTCAGGTTGCTACATTGCACAGAATTTAACATTGTTGGGAGTCATTGTAGTCCACATAACCTTAGTACAATTTCGTTTTCTATGCCTCTTACAAAACACAAAGTATTTGTGTTTTGCACCCAACCACACTTGGGTAAACGAATTGTGTGGCATGCTTATAAGTTTCATATGAATTTTTTATTTTCTAGCTTCTGAGTGCTGGATTTTACAACTAACCTTTTTTTTTTTTTTTTTTTAATTTAATTTTGAAGCTTATATAAACACTTTGTTTGGTGAGGTGAATTCTATGAAAGGTGCAAAATGATGGGATTTGGTTAGTAGGACAATGATTTTCTGATTCAGAAAGAATGACACCAAGATCGGGTCTTATAAAAAAGAATTTTCATTAAACAGCATAGAAACAAAAAAGTTCATACTGTCATCTTTTGTGACAGCTAAAATTCTGAAGCAAGTTCATCTTATTCCTCTAAAAATATTTTTTTATTATGTTTGAAGCTCTCAGCAAAAAGCCAGGGGGAAATCATGTACTTCAGGTCCTTTAAGGCAAGTCCACTCATTTTGTTGGCTTTTCTTCAAAAGTCTCCCTTTCTGTTACCCAAGATTCTTTCCATCAGGGAATTTGACTAGATATCAGAAGTGACATTTTGATTTCATGCTCAGGATTTTAGCAAGGAGCAGAACATCATCAAACTGATAAGCAAACTGGTAGGGCATAGTTGACCAGCAACTGGATTGTGCAAGCTTTTTATTCAATTCATGTCCCTGCTTCTTTTTTTTTTTCTTTTTATTTTTTGGTGGCAGGTGGGAGTGTTGGATTTTTTCGTTTTTTTTGTAAAGCTGAATGGCTGCTTCCAGCTTTTTTGGTTTACATTTTCAACAAAGATAGGAAACAGTCCACATTTTTCCCTGCAATATATTTCTGAAAAATCTAAAGTTAATTCCCTTTTTTATTTTACTCTGTCACATTTAGTCTTGAGAAGCCAAATACCTTAACTCTTGTCATGTGTTTTACCCATACTAATTGTACACAATACGTGGCAAATGCATACTGAAACTAGATATTTTGAATAGCACAGCAGTTTATAAATCTGTAGCTAGGCATCTTAGTCTTACAGCAATTCATAACGGGCCTCACAATTTTCATTTGTATTTTCAAATTTTAGCAAAATACTCCAATGAGTATGTTAAAGTATTTAGTTTATATATGTTGCTTGACTTTGGAAGGAAGTTCTCAGCTGTATGCTTCACATAGACACCTGTCACATGTGTCTCTCAAGTGACAGAAATGTTCCTGTACAGTAGCCCTCACTGGGTATTTTGGAAGCTATTCCTATGTTCAGAGAGTTGGGCATGTGGCAATTTAGGCTGAGCACAAAAAGCCGCACGTGGCCTAAAAAATGGGGAAATTATAGGATCCTTGAAAAGAAGATTACAATTTCTCCTGTTATTCAACATGTAACAACTGTCTTTTCTTTCTAGTATTGACTTGCTAGAGAATGACCTATACCATCCTTGCTTTCTGTGATATTATTCTTTTAAAACTCTTCTGAGCTATGCCATTGCTGTATGGCATTGCTAAGACAAGATGAAGTTTTTGTGAAGCTCTTGTGGGTATACACCCCACTGTCCACAAAAATACATACTATAGATATATATTTATATCCATATGTATATACTGCATATGTAGACACATATAGGCAAAGATAATTTTGGCGTGGATTCAGCTGTTAGATTTGTACTCTGTGCTGACAATAGCTCTGTTTTCTTGTCATGAATTTAGTAAATGTATTTTGCATGTGCTCTGGTCTCAGGCTGAGGGCTAACAGTAATATACATACTAAATATACGGTCCCTAAACCTTTTGTTCATTACTGGGATCTTTTTTATCTTGTGAAGCAGTCGTTTTATTGCTCCTTGGAGATAATAAGGATTTCGTTCTGTTTCAGTTTAAAAGCTGCTGCACAGAGATGATCTAACTTCTGTTTCACTTGCCTTTTTAAAATTTTTTATTTCTCCAACACAGTGTCAAAGTGAAGGGGGCTCAGTGCTCAGTTGCTTACCTGACAACTTTCATAGCCAATTTCTTAAAAGGAGTGAGGAGGGGTGTTGGAGAAAAATCACACTTGTACACTTTATAACAAATCTGTTATTTAAAACAAATTAGCAGTATATGTTCCTTCCAAAATTTTTATTCCATTTTCCTCCTTTAGGCTGCAATTTCATGAATGATTAGCCAATTCAAATGTGGGTTGAGAATAATAGAAAAAGATAACTCCACTCTTTTTCTCCTGCAAAAAAGGCACTTTTTTTCTTATTTCACATCAGGTTAGGTTTTTTTCAGGGCTAGCTACCTCCAAGCCATTTCCTCCATGTAACTTTTTAAGCAACCAATTATTTAAGAAAACATAGTTGTATTTACATCTAACCTGTTCCTGGGGAGCAATCCCATGTATGCTGACTTTTTTAGTCCCTGCCTTTGCAATTTTCATCAACTTTTCTTTAGACTCTAACATTTGAAATTGTATAGTCATTAAGCCTGGAGCATTCAGCATAAATGCCTATTTTGATTTTATGAAAAGGTTGATTTCCATTAAAATAGCCTTAAAGACTTTTAGTGACAAAGGAACAGCTTTCAACTTCAGTAAATTCTGCTGAATTTCTGGTCTTTCTCTTTTTTAACCTCAAAGCAGCACTTTTTCCGTATGGTAATCTAAATTTTATAGTCATATTGTGCAATCCTACCTATGCCTTTAACATTATATTGTTCAACTTTTAACTGCTCTCATAGCAGTACAGTTTTCTTCATTTTATGAATTAAACTCTAAAGTTAAAACTCTACAAAGTTTGTTTTCAGTGTTTCTTTTGTCTTTCTCTTCACTAAAGAATGACCAAATCAGTCTTGGTCACGCTTGTGATTTTTTCATTACCCTTGCTTTAGAGAGTCCGTTGCTGACCTATGGCCACACGGCATTCCCTGTTTTATTAAACTGTGTCATCTTTATTTACTAAGATGTTATACTCTGTCCACACTCTTGTGATGGTTTCCCAGTTCAGGTACACAGCTAATTATGACTGAATATGAATAGGAATTGACCATCTTTGCTGTCTTCTGTGTGTTTGAAATTGTATTGTCTCTTCAAGGCACACTGATGCTCTAACTTTTAATTCTATTTTGGCTTGGGGATTTAAAAAAAAAATTTATGTGACTGAATGATAATGGCTTTGGTCTTCTTTCTATATGTTTTCTGGTCTTTCCACTTGCTTTTGACACTGGCTCATCTGAGAATGCTATACACTATACTTAATTTCTTTATTGTCCTTAATCCATCTTGCTTTTTTTTCCTGATATAAGCCTCTGCAACATGAAATTTATTTCTTTTCCTTTTCCTATTTTTTATTGAAAGCTGTGACTTATATTTCTTTTTCCACTTAGTCTTGCTTTGAACCCTAGGAGATCCTTTTGTTAGTATTCCTCTAGGGAACCACTGGTCTTGAGACAATTAAGTCCATTGATGGAATGCTCACTCCAAGTCCTTCATGAACTATCAGAGAAAGAAATCTGCAAAAGAGACCATCCCAAGAACCGCACTCCAAATCATGCCAATGAAATCTTGGCTTCTCCTGGCAGGTTCACCCCTCCTAAGAGTTAAGGTTTGCTGAACTTCCTATCTGCACCCATCTTGGGATCAGAAGTGCCACTTGTGGGGATTTATTCATATAGCCTGAGAGGCAGAGAAACATACAGCTGGTAAACAGCTGGGTAAAAAATAGCCAGCACATCTATCCAGCTGGCAGCTTGAATTCAGATTGCTGGCCACAACCTGCTTGGTATTCAATATGCACTCACACTTTATGCTACACATTTGCTAGCTGGCTACAGATCTTATGTACATATTTTGCATGTATGCACTGTAATCATTGTGCTACAGGCATGTTTATTTGTTCATGCAAAAATTCTAGTCTCTGTGTGAAGCCATTCCAGATTATTCATATAATCAGTTATAGCTGAAATGTATTCTAGTTTGATTGCCAAAATGTGTCCTCCTTTTCCTTTTAGCCTGGCAGCATCATCATTGTTTAGTATTATACAGGACAAGTACAGAAGCTCAGTTGAAGACTTTACAAATACAATAAAAATTAAACAACTCAGCAAGTGGCAAAAGATAAAACTGAAGTTTTCAGGTTTCATGTTTATAACTGCAGCAACTGTCATGTGAGGAGACGTAAGGGAGCCTGAGCTGAGCACTTGATTTATCCTTTGTCTAGAGTCCAAAGAACTCTTACAATACTTATTTCTCTTAAACATTCAACTCTTCATAAAGTTTAAAATAAAACTCAACCTGTTATCAGAATAGATTAGTTTGTCTTTGCAAGTGCCTTCTTTCTAAAGAAGGCAACACTGCAATATATGTATTTTTTAATTTCTTCATAAATCTAAAATTATGGACACTAATAATTAATTTACACCAAGACCTTATTTTTGTAGCATATTCCCAGGAAAAAAATTGACAGAATTTATGTAAAAAAAATTTCCAATTAAGAAATTCAAGATACAGCATGGTATATGCCTTTGAGATGACCAATAACTCAGACAATTTGAAAAAAGTTTTAATTCAAACACTTTTGTCACAAAATAAGGAAGATATTATTAAATTAATGGGGATTTTTTTTGTTACCCCAGGTAGTTCATTTTTTGCACACATGGGAGCCTGTAGGTTATGAGGTAAACTACCACATGTTCACCTTAAATATCTGGTTTCTGGCATGGGAATGGAAAGGTACAATCACAATTTAGACTACAAATCGGTGGATATTTTATTTATAAGTTATTTTTCTAAATCCTAGCTGTTAGGGGAAAAAAAGCAACTTTGGAAAAAACTTTTTTTCCTTAATGTGACCAACAAGTGGAAAATGTACAATTTAAAATAGTTATGTCTTAAGGATAAAATTATTCATTCTCCAAAAATACAAACCATTGTTTTTAACAGGTCTAAATTAAGCTAAGAGTTTGGAGGATAACAGAGGAATATTTTTTTTTGTTGAAAGAATGTGTAACACTGTAGAGTATGGGACAGGAAAAGTATAGTGCATGGAAAGGGAGTCTCTTTTTATTTTTAATGAGTAGTCAGTGTGTGCAGAGATCCACAGAAAAACTAACATTTCTGATAAAAAAACCCTGTATTTTTTGTTTCCAAGCATCCTCTCTATGTCTATTTTTACTTGCATTGGACAACAGTGATACTCTGAACTCCCTTGGGACTGGCTACCACCTGTGTCTTGTTGCTGATTCTTAAAAGCTTTTCTAAAATATGTTCTCTTTTTTTTCTCACAAAGTAAAATCACACTTTTTTTCTTCACTCCATCAAAACAATAAGCATAATATTTCAACCTAAGAAAATTATATTCAGTTGAGTTTTCTCAGTAGGAAAAACCATTGTCATTTCACCTCTCATTGTCAGCTAAGGTACCTTTGCTACCATTCATTCATACTCACTTAGAAGCAGAAAACAATTCAAATGTGGGGAATTATTTCTATTTCTTTTCCTGTGTAGGTCACTCTTTTGAAGCCACACCTGATGTTACATAAGTGTAGGTGATATATTTTAGATTCTGCCTTAATCCACATTACTGTGAAATGTAGAAAGATTTTTTAAGAAGCTGAATGTATAGCACAAGCACAGCTTCAACAACAATAGGGCAAACCAAAATAAGGTGGACTGAAAGAATCTGACATCTTGGCTAAAAAGGGAATATATGAATCAAATTACTTACCATCTGGAGAAAAATAGAGAAGTCTACTTTTTGTTTTCCTCCTCTTCTAGTGTCATAGTTGTAAGGAATAAACAGTACCTTCAATTTCATGAAAACAAAATCCCAGGTATTCAGGTGGTATAAATATCTGCAGCCCTCTTGACTGTGAGTCTTTGCAGTAGCACCCATTTTCTCTTAGATGATTTTAAACTATTTAAAAATGTTAGTAATTACTGAGAATTCCCTGATCTTGGAACAGATGTGGATCAAGTGGGAATGATTCTCTATTGTGTCTATATAAAGTAAGGTAAGTCACTGGTAAAATTCTGGAATGTTACACTGATCTGCTCCATCCTGGTTCTGATGGAGGTGTGTAACTGAGAGCTGGGGCCTGATGTAGGAACCTCTGGTGGTTTAACCCCAGGCAGCCACCAAGCCCCACACAGCCACTCATTCACACCCCCACCAGCAGGATCGGAGAGAGAATTGGAAGAGTAAAATGTAGAGAACTTGTGGGCTGAGATAAAAGTAGACTAATAGGGAAAGCAAAAGCCATGCGCACCAACAAAGCAAAACAAGAAATTAATTCACTGCTCCCATGGGCAGGCAGGTGTTCAGCCATCTCCAGGAGAGTAGGGCCCCATCACATGTAACAGTGACTTGGCAAGACAAATGCCATCACTCCAAATGGGCTCCTCTTCCTCCTTCTCCCTCCCACTTTATATAGAGAGCATGATGTCATATAAGATGGAAAATCCCTTTGGTCAGTTTGTTAGCGTAGAAACACATAATCACGGTATGATTATATGCAGGTGCTTTTATTGCAGAGCTCTGGGAATCGGGGTACAGACCCAAATCTGATTCCGACATGGGTTCGCGATGGATACATTTTTATACCCTTCCCTTACATCACTATGGTATAATCATATGTCAATCATTAACTTCCTATTGTTCTATTGATTTCACTCAAGCATAAGTTTCTGTTCTATTGATTTCACCCAAGCATAAATTTCTGTTCCTTCTTTACATCATTTTCATGGTTCTCGATGTGATTAGACAATGATATTTAATTACTAAACAATCATCGCATTTATCATTTACCATACGGGTGGGTACACATCTATCATTTGCCACACAAGTAGGTACACGCAGGTACAAGTTCGCATGATTTAGCAAGGACAATCCCACTCCCGTTCCTAAGGCCTACTCAAGCTACCATGATTTTAGATACATTTTAACCTTATGCTATCAAGTTGGGGTCACCTGCCCAGTCTCCCCTGCACTTC
This sequence comes from Struthidea cinerea, assembly GCA_013397865.1. NCBI lineage: Eukaryota > Metazoa > Chordata > Aves > Passeriformes > Corcoracidae > Struthidea > Struthidea cinerea. The sequence continues at coordinate 614,798 of VZTI01003411.1, forward strand.
CAACTTTCTTGTCCACATAGCAGTACAAAAAGCAGAGAAGGCCTTGTCTCTGTGCAAGCCCTGCTCAGCAATAACAAAAACATCTCTGTATTATCAACCGTGTGTTCAGCATGACTCCAAAACAGCCCCACGCCAGCCATTGGGAAGAAAATTAGCTCTACCCCAACCAAAGCCAGCACAGAACCCAAAAGCTTCATCCCTGCAAATGGTAACAAGGGCGGGGTGAGAGCTTGTAGAAGAGTAAATTATACTTCCCCTGAACTATGAGGAAGGCTGGATCAACTCTTTTTTGCCTAATCCAAGTGTGTTCTCAAGCCATGTAACGGACTGGAGTGACATGAGACAGGATATATGTCAGGCTGGTTGAACAAGTCCTGGTATTCAAAGAAAATAAAGTCCCATCTTTAATTTCTACAAATAGATTATTTAGATTCTTTTCCCACCATCCTGTTAGGATCCTAATTTCCAGCTGCTTAAGATGGTATAAGCCACTTTCTGAAGTTGCCTACCATTTTTGTCTTAAAGAACAGCTTTGCAATGTGGCAGTTTCCAATCTGTTGAAGATTGCAAAACTTGTCTGCATTTCTGTTTTTCCTGAAACAACATGAGCTCTCTTGAGAAGCTAATTTAGCATCTGAAAGGCTGCTCTTTTTTTATTGTTATTTCTTTCCTACCAGAAAGACTCTGCATGCTACAAGTCATTATGCCTTCAAGACAAAGAACTTGTTCTAATAGAACAGACTTTTTTAATATTTAGCTTTGTCTTGTTCTTTTTTTAGAGTTTAGGAAAACACTCAGCTATTTTTTCAAAGAACATCAGAGGAAGAAAAATGGGTGGGCTAAAATAATTAATCCTATCTCAAAACATTTGAATATGTAAGAGCTCATAGAAGCCACATTTGACAAAAATAGGTACTTAGATGCTGATTCATTCAGTTAAATGGAGAACTGTCCATCAGATTGGCACTTTTTTGTGTAGTAAAATAAAAAACAACATGATGACAGGAAATTAAAGTAAAATTAGTTTGATAATAGACAGCAAAATCTTTTCTTCTCTTAAAAAGAAAGGAAGAAAAAAAAGCAACATACAGTTTAGACAAAAGATGAACATTACCAGTCTGCTTTGACAATCACTTTTTAAAAAAGTATCTTGAATCTTCATCTTGTGGTATGTCATATACTTATTTACTCCTGGACTACTTGACAAAGAAATGACAGCAAGGTAGCAAAGTAATGCAGAAGTTTAAATACTACTCAGAAGAGGACATCAGAGCAGTATTGTCAAATATAGCTACAAAAAAACCATGAATATATAATAAAAAACATTTCTGATAATCTTTTGGATTTTAGAGCATCTATTTTTTCATGAAGACAAATGTTGGCATGGAGATGTTCTTTACCTAAGAACTTCTGTCTCAGAGGAATAGAGATCTCAGTGCTTTTTCTTAGTTCATTCAAAAAAAAGACAAGCCTGTGGTGCTTAGGATTCAAACTGAAACAAGTTTTACATTCAATTAAGTTTGACATTTCAAGGGTCAAAAGTGAATTTTGCTCAAGTCAAATGAAATACAGGAAAGATTTACAATCCACATAGTAACCCTAAATGCTTTGCTCTTCACAACTGTTGACTGGACATTCTCTGCATCAGACACCATGGTCATGGTCACTTCTTCTGGAGCTTGGAGGGTTTTTTCCCACTCGTTGGTTGAGCTTTTTTTCCCCACCATCACAGTTTTCCTCTTTCTTTATATAGGGAAAAACAGCTTTGTGCTATCAGTTTGTTTCTCTTTCTCATTTTCACTGGAATTTTCCTATTCACTGGGAGTTAAAATAGCATCTGGAAATATAAGGTGACAGAATGAATTCATAGGGCTTTTCATAAGAAAGCCAAAACATATCATTAGGGGTTTTTTTACCTGAAACATGGGCTAATGGTATTCTGAAGGATAAGAAAAAAAGTACAATTACTAGCCTTACTCAGCTAAATATGGGGATGTTTAACGAGACATGCAATCTCTTTTTTGCCTCCAGGCTGCATTGATTTAACATATCTTCCTTCCTTAATGAATGAGCATAAAATATAACACCTGTGATTCCATAGCACTTTGACACTTTGTTCCTTTTCAGCACTCAACTCAGAGCCGTGCTGTCTCTGTTGTTTCAAGACAGAGCAGTCCAAAAGCTCAGTGCCTGATATACATCTGCCATCAATATCCTTTCAACATGTATGGTTTGCAATTGCAGTTTGCCGTGTTTAAACGTCATCTGCACTGTGTGATTGAATGAATGCCTGTGCACACACACAAAAAGGGAGAAGAGATTTTATATGCCAAGAGTTTTGTTATCGTGTTTGGGGGTTTTTTTTCACTGTATGTGAATTACTGACCTTGGAGGACCCATCCTCTGAGTTATAACCCTGCATTTATAAAGTATTTAAGTGCAGTCTCCCAACAATATATTTATAATTTCTTTCCTTTTTTAAAAATATCAGGCAATTTACCTCCCAAGATTTCTCTGGAGCAAAGCATTTTTTATTAGTAGTGATTGTATCCAGTGTTCTAACAGCAGTTAATTTCCCTCAACAGTCACGTGTGTATATACAGTCACATATAAATCAAGATAATTGTTTTCTTGCAATTTATAACAGAAATAAGTTGGAAAACAAGAGAGCAGAGAAAAAGCCAATAGATTTTTAGAAGCTCTGCCATCTGGTCTATTATAAAATGAATCCAGTTATCTGGAAAATATGTGTCTATAAGCAAAATGTATGCATATATTAATATAGGCATTCAGAACTGAAGTCTGCTTATAAGCACCTGTGGCCAGTGCATATTAATTGTTCAGTTTTACGACATGTGAAAGTCTTCAGCTTGATAGCAAAGGCAGCAACAAGCAGAAATGCCATCTTCTGTAACTTACTAACTTCTGTTTTTAAATCAGTACACATTTTTCTTACTATCGCAGGGCGTGGAATTAAAATGGGAACAGGTGAAGAAGCAGCCTGTTAGATAATGAGCGTAATAGACAACCTACTTGGCAAAAGAAAATTGAAATATTTTGGAAGAGAAAGCCTTGGAAGAAATTGACATTGTCTGCGAATATTATAGGGAGTAAATGCTGGAGAATTAATATTTGAGCAAAAAGGTAATGCTGGGGCCAGAACTGATGAGTGTAAGCTGAGCAGACAGTAATTCAGCAGAGGAGGTGTTCAACACCAGGCTGGACGGAGCTCTGGGAGAGGTGGTCTAGTGGAAGGTGTCCCTTCCCATGGCCGGGGGTTGGAATTAGGTGACCTTTAAGGTCCCTTCCAACCCAAACCATTCTGTATTTCTGTATTCTACAATTCTGTGATATCTATCCTAGAGAAGGATAAGCTTCTGGAACAGTTTTCTAAAAGCTGTGGAGACAAAAATATAACTCATTTTAAAACTGAAACTTGATGCATTTATGGGAAGCATCATATGACAGTTTCCTTTTATAGCAAGAGTTTGGAGCTGATGACTTAGCAAATCCCTTCAACTCTTCTGTTGTTTTTCATGATATTTTTATGCTACGGTTTTCAACACTTTGCAGATTGCCATCTGAAGCACTTCATAGATTTGCCTTTATAGCAACTAAATTGATTTTTGTCATTCTAGCAAAGTAAATCTGATAATCAAGAATTTGTTTCACAACAAACCTTTGAAATACGCATCACAACAATTAATTTTACTGGTTTTCTTTCTCTTTAAAAAATGAAAAACTGATAATCATTTATTTTTAGTGTATTGTATGTCTAAATCAGTTACACTCAGTTGTATCTGGAGTCCTGGGAATTAATCTGACAACCATATTGCACTTTACAGCCATTTCCTAGGTAACTAAAAGAGCCACATACGTGCAATACAGCCATTAGAAATTTTTTCTTTTCCCTAGTGACTTCTCTTTTATTTTTCAGCTTTTCCATATGCACTAAACTTGTTGTAATGGTAGACAGATGTGAAGTGTGTTAATGAGCTGTGAGTGAGAAAAAGAACAAGGGAGACTGAAATGTCATGAAAAATGAAAGGGACAGATTCCAATCTGGCGATAAAAATAGCATCTGTGAAAAACAATCAGTCAAAATTTGAATGCTTGTTGGAATTTACTTTTATTTGCAAGAGAAAGAGTTGGTAGCAGAAGTTTTTATCATATTTATTTAATATGTCAGTTCATCGAAACTTTTTTTTACACAGAGAGTGGATCTCCTGAAGAGAAAACATCTTTAATTAAGATATGAAAAAACAGGCCCACCAGGAATTTAGTGTAAAAAAGAGGGCAAGAACTACAATGGCAGGAGCATGGGTGACTAAGAGCATAATTTCTTGATTTGCTCTGGTTTTTCCCTTGCAAACTTTGTGTGTTTATCCATGTACTCTATTGATTTGTCTCTTTTTGGAAATGTGGAAAAAATTGGACTTGTGAATTATTTTAAAAGGTCACTGGTATCTTCCCTTTTTTGGCTTCCACACAAAATATGAACATTTTGACTCTTTTTACCTTTGAAAAGGGCTTTTTTTCCTTTGAAAGTTGAAGTCATAATTCCAGTACCGTGCAAATGATCAGTCTTCCAATTTTGTTCCTCTTCTTAAAGAATGCTGTTGGGATGACCAGTAATTTTCCAGACCTCCAATAGTAAGATGAGAGAGGGATGGTCTACTTTCTAGGGGGACAGATGGAAGAGGGTAAGTTTAACTTCAGTTTTTTTGCCAAGCTGGAACAATTTTAGGGTACAGGAGTTGGAGATATCTGGGGCAGCAGCAAGGCATCACTTGTTCAAGTTGACTTCCAACTGTTTGATAGTGAAGAAGCCCAGAGCTTAGAAGGAATTTCTGTGTGGCAAGAGGCCTTTTAGTGTTCTGAAGTTGGCTATTATACCTGTTTGGGCTGTCAGCCTTTTTCTGGTGGCAGCAGTAAGATGCAGATGTTCACTCTGGATATTAGCATTGATGATCATGGTCCATTTTCCTTCTGTACATGTGCTGAAACTTCAAGTAAATGACAGGAAAACAGCATATACTGTGTTTATAGGACAGTTTGTATATACTTTTTTTATTATTATGTATTTTTATTTATGTCAAAACACACAAACAAAATATCTCTTGTGGGATTGTGAAGATCTTCACTAGCACCCCGTATGAATACAAAAACATCATGATTTATCTTCATTCTTTTTTAGAGAATGGCGATGGGTTCTTGGCTTGAGATCCCTCACTTCCATCCAGGTGGCAGTGCTGAACCGTATTTAACAGTTCCATAAAGTCTGCACATTCACGTTTACAAACTTCAAGGAAATGTCAGAATGCAATAACATCAATGCATGACATTTGAAGTGGAGGCGGCCAAAATTCCGGTGTTTCTTCACTAGGTACATGATGTTAGGAGGCTTTCACTGTTACTTGTCTTAGTGTGAACAGCAATGAAGTCACATGACATGTGGGAGAATGTGCCAAGCAAGATAACAACTTCCTACCTCACACAAGCCGATAATAGTTTGGGGGAGAGACAAGAGAAGAGAAGAGTTTGTTTTGAGCTGCTTGACTACTCTGCAGGAAATTACTTCAATGAAAATTGTTGCTTTATCTATCACTTCTTTCTCTTCCCTATTAAGTAGTGGCTTTGGGAAACATTAAAATTAATTTTGAAGTCATCTTTCTCTCATTGAGGATGTGGTATCCTTGCAGTTATTTTTCAAACATTTTTATGTTCTGGATATAACGGAAAAGGTTTTCTGTCACATGTGTTCACATTTCTTCAAAACACACTCAGCTAACAAGTGCCAGTGATTTGGTATGGCTACAGTTTTACTGAAGGATCAGAGGGCATTTTCACATTGTTGGATTGTGTGCTCTGGACATGACTTTTAAGGCATGCCAAAATGAAACCTGGGAACATAGCATCATTCCTAGTGCCTTGCTTTCTGCTGGGAGATACTTTTGTCTGCAGAGTGGTGATGTGCATGACAGTGCATTCTCCCTGTCACAGGAAGCAGCTGTCAGGGCTGAACTTGCATTGCCAAGTCCACCTAGCTGACAGATTGTAAACAGGCAATAAGTGCTGTTTGAAAGATTTAAAACTAAATCTCCCTACCATTTTTTCAGGAAGTTGAAGAGAAAAAAATGTAACGGAAGAAACTAGGTAGTGAGAGCTATGAAAAGAACTGTTGTCATATGTAATTCTCACATGTCCTCTTATGGGATTGTTTTTATGGAAGAGCATGGGGGCAAAGTGAAAAGGAGGTGTGTTCAGCAGAATTAGTCTCTCACACAAGACTGAGCATAGTTACCATATAATCATAAAATGGATTGGGTTGGAAGGGACATCTTCTACATCAGTCCTCCTGTGATGGGCAGTGACACCATCCAAAGACCCATCAAACCTGGCCTTGAACTCTTCCAGGGATGAGGCATCCACAGCCTTTCTGGGGAACCTGTTCTAATGTATCACCATCCTCATAGTAAAAACTATTTTTGTTATGTCCATCCTAAACCTACCTTTTTTTAAAAACCATTGCCCCTTGCCCATTGCAACAGGCCCTACTAAACAGTACATCTCCCTCTGTCTTATAAGCCCCCTTTAAATATTGAAAGACTTCACTAAGGTCTCCCTGGAGCCTTCTCCAGGCTGAACACCACTATCTCAGCCTTTCTGCATAGAAGAGGTGCTCCAGCCACCTGATCATCATTTTGGCCCTACTCTGGACTCGCTTCAACAGGTCCATGGCTTTCCTGTGCTGGGCACTCCAGAGCTGGATGCAGCACTCCAGGTGGGGTCTTACAAGTGCATTGTAGAGGAGAGAATCACGTAAGAGGAGATGTGAGAATTGCATGTGAAGGCAGGTTTGATTGATGAGACCAAATAAACTGTTGCTGTTTTCTGACATGTAATGAGACAAATATCTTGAAAAATTTGGGAAGGGGGTATTCAGGAAGATACTCTCTTTAGGAACAGGAAGCACAAAGGAATTACAGGCCTTGCATGGAATTCCTGTCAATTCAGCAATGACTTTCTTATCTGATCCTTACAGGATGGAGAGATCCTGTTACTAACTGAAGTGTGTGAGTTTCCATTTTTGAATGCAAGACTAACCCAGCACTCTCATCTTTTCCATGTGCAGGCAGTGCAGGGTTGCTGGTCATGTCAACATTATACACTATATTTCTGTGCTGACATCACATCCTCAGAGTCCAAATTCTGAAGTGGTATGGGTTAATATTTTTATCTTGAGTCTTGCAGACTTCGTTCCTGTGAAAACCAAGCCTGAGAGGATACCATTGTGATGATATTAGCTTCCTTTAAAAGAGATGAGAACTAATCTATACTTTTCACAGCAAGTATGATGACTGACATATTTTTGCATACAGTGAAGCTGGCAGATGTTGGCCTTTGCTACAGCACACATTTTTCTGAAATTTGACTTCTTCCTTCATGTCAGATTGCTGGTCTCATGACATGGTTTTCAGGAACTTCTCAAATCATTTGATTGATATTAGTTATGGCATTAAAGATAGCTCTATTAATCACAACAACATCTATGACTAATGGCAATTTCAGTTTCCTGGTGTGAGCCAGTGGTTTTTTTTTTCTTTCAGGAGACATAGGACTTAATACAAAAGCTATGAATAATTTTTTCATGGGTTTTGAAGCGTGGCGCATATATATATGTATATATCCTGCATACAAATTTCAAAATTCTTATCTACCCTTTGAATTAGTGAGGTTTTAAAGTGGAACAGTCCTTTAAGAGACCAGTGAAATATTAATTCACACCATAGGGAATATTTCTTCTTTGTACCACTGTGTTTTGAGGAGAACTAGCAACAATTGATTATTTATTTTCTCTGTGATATGTTGCTTGATTTTAGAGTCAAGACAACCAACTACTGCCATAAATATTAACACCTGAATAAATTCTTTACATTATAAAATTTAGTTTATTTCTTACTTGGTTCATTGTGGAGATCTTCTGATGGTTTGGACGGTCCGGACGGCTAGAGACGAGAGATCTCTGAAGATAGGTCTTTGAGCACGAGGTTTATTGTGAAGGGCGTGGTAGCAGGGGCCCTGCTTGGAGCTGCCAGCCACAGCTCGAAGCAGGGCAGGAATGCAAGAGAGAGCAAGAGGTGCACTCGAGAGTAAGTGCACAAGAGAGGAGAAGAGAAGTAGGAGAGCAAAAGTCAGAAGAAGGAAGTTCTCGTTTACAATACTATAAATCTTCTTCTGTGCTGAATATTCTAATTTCTATTAACCAATCTAGTACAAGATACAAATCCTATAGCATTTACATACAGCCTATAAGAATCATTACATTATCATACTGTGTTACATTTTAAGCCCTAAAAACTACTCTTTGGACCCCTTCTGCCAAGCTGGTAGGGTCTGCTCTGACCCTTGGACCTGTCTGCAAGCAGAGGGTATTGTTCGATCAAAAGGGGATTACCTTCTGCTGGCTATACTGTTGTTTTCCAGTTGTTCAGTAACTAAGACTTGGTATCTCAAAGCTTGCCTTCATTACAATCTCGCTTATAGTTTCCATATTCTCAGCATCTTTTGCCAGGCAGTCATATTTATAAGGCTTTCCTGTTTCATCTTCCCCAACATTTCATTATTTTCAGTGTACTTCTTTAACATGGTGAATTTGGGACAAATGACACCCCTCAAATAACTTAGAAGAAAAAAGGGACCACAGATATAACACATTCAAGCACCTAACACTTTGAAATCTGTGGAATCATGCAGAGGTGGTACAAAAAAATAATCTACAAAGAAACAACACTATTGAAACCACACCGTGCCTATCACTGACTTCAACCAAGCATTGAAAAACTTGGATGTTCACAAAGTAGGGCTAGATTGAACTAAGAACTGTAGTCAGTTTTGCTGAGCAAGACTTTCAATGAAAGCAAATATGCAGGTGTAAGAAATATTTCAGTGGAAGATTCTTAATGATTCCATTCTGGATTTCATAAATTTGTTGCAAGCGTGTTCAGTAGCTTCATCAGATTATATTACTGCCAGTTGGAGAATGTTTTTAATTTTGGATTGTTTATATTTGGCTTGAGTAATCATTTAAAAATTGCTGGTAAATACTGTGAAACATTCAAAGAGAACACAGGGAAAAAACCCAAGTCTGGCAATATTTGAATGATTTGACATAAGGAGTTGAAAATACAAACTGGTTTTCTGCTTGTTATATTGGAGAGTAATTTCCCTGATATTAAAAAGAACAAAAATTGACCAGGACCTTACTCTACACATACGTTAGTGGCACAGAAGTGCATTTCTTGACTGCTTCTTAAATATGATAGGCTAACTAGTCAGATGTCTTTTTTATCACAATAAACCTGACGAAGATATTCAACAAATTGTAGTCCTTGTCATATTTCAGTTCAGCATATTTTCATACCTCATGCTCTCTTAGTGTGCCTTTGATGGGTGTTGACAAGTGACTAACTCACAAACTGACACTGGAGGTGTTTATGTGTGCACAAATAGAAACGAAAAAAAAGCAACAACCAAAATAAAAACAACAACCAAAACCCAAACAAGTTTGATGTAAAAATTGCCTATAAGCGAAGGAGTTCATGTAAGACTTGCTAAGAACAGTAAGCAATGATTTTGATCCCTTTCAGTCCTCCATTTGGTTTTTTGTTTGCTTTAAAGCATTTAAGTTATTTTCTGTCTTGTTTGTGAGACTGAAATTAATTCAATGGTCAAATTGATTTTATTAGTTACCATAGGACAACCTAGAACACAAATTATGCCATTTGCTTGTCTGCAACTTTTGCAGTTTGCTAACCAGTAGTGTTAGTGATGTAACTCTAGATAATTCATCTTCCATTTCAAAGCTTACTGAAGTTACATTTATCATGGGACTAAAGGTCATGCCTAAGTGTGACTGTAAAACTGTCACCTCGGGTGGTTCATATTTTTGCCCAAACCCTTGTATTCCTGAATCAATTTATAAATGGTACTTTCATCTTGCAATCACATAGCTGTATTTTGAATAACGACGGTTGCTTTAAAATTTTATGTCACTATCAAAAATAGAAGGATTAGTAGCATTTTATGGACTTCTACATTTCTTTTTTGTTGAAGTTGTGTTTTTTTGTTTATTATGTTTTGAGGAAAGACAGGGTCTTAAAAAACCACATGTTCTGAACAGAATATGGCAAATATATTGAGCCAAACCATATTATTGGAAGAATTTCACAGCATATAGTATCTTCTAATCAATGCATCCTGGATCCCCCATCTCCCAAGGACATCCCCAAAGTAGACTGCTCCTTCTACTGTGAGTAAGGCATCAGAAAACACCCCTCAGTTTACTGAAGGTCTTGATATAGGAGAATAAGACCATCATGACAAGGAGGAAGCTGCTTATTGTAGCTAAGGTGTCACTTCTTAACAGGAATTGTTTCCTAGTGTAAGGGGTTTGTAATGAAAGAAAACCCAGGTGAAATATTGTGTATTAAATTAAAGACAGAAGGTCAAATTTGTGTTGGTAAAAGAGTTTCTGCTGTGAGATCTTAAGGAATGTTCCTTTATTAATAGCTTTTTGTAATTTATTTCTTTTTATTTCTCAGTATTAACCTTCTACCCACAAAAATGAGATAACTGTAGCTTGAGGAAGAAATGTAGCTAAGACAAATTCTAAAGTGGCTCAGGATTAATAATATTCTCTTATGTGTAATGCTTCATTCCTGTGAAATTTGTGCTCTGCTGGTATCTGAAAGCTTCTTACAAAGCTATTGTTTTTTCACTGTTGATCAGACTTTGCTCAGAGCAGCTTGAATAACAACCTAAAATGAAATCAAACTAAAAAGTCAGCAAATCACTGTTCTGCCATTATGTTGTACTTTCTTTAAATATATTTCAGAAGCTATAGTTTTTGTGTGTAAAAATTCTGTAAACAATAAGTGATTGATGCCACGTGATAAACACTACTGTGAATTTTACTCAGTCCTGTTAAGAATGTGTTGAAATCAATAGATAACTCCCACAAAAAAAAAGTCTTCAAAAGAAATATTAAGAGCCAAAGTGTTTTTGATGTTTTATATATGTAAATAAATAAACAATCAAATGGCTAAAGAATACACCCGGAAAAGACTGGAAGTGAGCCCTAAGAGTACAGGTCTCATCCCCAGTGTGAAGAAGTGCTCAAGGTGCATCCATACAATAAGTCACAGTCCCAGAAAGAAATGCAAGAAGTGCAAACCACAGAGTTGTATCAGCCTGGGTTTATCACCCAACTAGTGGTTCCACAGAGAAACAGGGATAAAAAGTCTGGGCTTGGCTTTACAGAAACAGGTTTTGGTTACTTTCAAAACCTGAGTGTCCTGGGGTGACTTTATGATGTGTATCCCCTATCTCTGCTCTATGCCCAGAAATTAACTTTGTGCCTTTCTGTGCCTTCAAACTGAGCCTGAGAGAGGGGAGAGGAAAAAAACCGAGCGAACTTTTCAAAGCAGTTGTTCAAGGACACAGATGTGTCCTCTGTTTCTGCGGCAGCAAGAGTGGAGGAAGAACCCTTCTTGGTTTTTTTTCAGCCAGCTTTTGGCTCCCTTTTTCTCTGGAGGGAGACTGAGTTGAACTTTGTTTTTCCTGGGACTTTGGTTTTTCCCTTCTTCTCTTCTGGACTGTTTCAACATCAGAACACATTGGGAGAATTTTCCACTAAGGCCCCGGAGGAGGTGGGCCCACACCAACCCAGCTCCGAGGAGGAGAGGGACCACACCTACAGAAGGACTCTGAAATCTTCCCAGGTTTCTCTCCACAGTGAGCGATTTTATTATCTAGCATTATTATTCTTTTCCAATGTGTTTGTTAAATAAGTAGCTTTTATCTCTTTCACTTTCTTTCGAGGAAAATTTCTTTTTTCCCAAACCTGGTGGGGGAGGGGTGATTGTAACCTGGCTTCTATCAGAGGATATTTTCCTCCAAATTTGTCGAAATCAGCACACTGAGCAAAGCCCTTTCCAGTCATCTGTGCCATAGTCAATTGGACAATCTGATAATCAAGAGACACCTGTCCCTGGTATCTCTCCGCCCTTTACATGTACACTTACTAAGCTGTTGCTAAGACAAGTGAAGGCAGAATGGGGAAGCAATAACCTCCCCAGACTGCTAGAAACTTCAGGCATGAAGCACAAAATTGTTGCTGAAAATAGTAATGAATTAAAAAAATAATACGGAAAAGTAATTTTAGAAAATCCTTTTGGTGAGAAATTCTTCTGCTGTGGAGAAGAACATTTTCTATTAAAATGAATTTAAGAGCTTCTTTTAAATTGTGTTGAAAATACTGGATTTTTTCACCTGTTTGTCACCAAAAGTGTGTTCTGGTAAATGAAGTATGGGTATCTATTTTAATAATTTTACTAAAACTGGAAAAATTAAAAATACTTGAAATGTTTGAAAAGGAAAATAATAAAGTAATTCTGAAATTTTTGACTTGCAGAAAATACAATTAAAATTTTTGAAGCTAGAATAGACATCCAGCAGTAAGAACTATTCATCTTTCAGAAGGTTACCAAAACAGATATTACATTTTCTGATTTGATTAATATTCAAAGCAACAGAAATCACATGAGATCCAATCAAGTATATAAGTAAGATTTTAATTTCAAGCAATTATTGTTAGATTTCATTGTCTAGCTATTATCTCCTAGTCCTCTGGATAGTTTATATCTACTAAAAGCTTAGGTATGGATTCTTTTCCACTCTTATTAAGTCCCCAAACGTCATGTCTTTTGCAGTATGGTGAGTCAGACTGTGTCATTCATACAGACATTAAAGCTCGCTTTGTGGTATTTTTAATGATCCAACCATATTATGTTTTAACAGGTGAGTTGAGCATTGTGTCGCCGGCTCTCAGTGGCCGTGGGAGATCAGCGAGTGTTTCTGAGTTCAGAGGTGCAGGGAATGCCTCAGCCTCATCCCAGCTCCATCTTGAGGAATTTTTCCAAATATAAGCCATGATGCTTCCTGCCACACATAAGATGCCTGGGTTCCGATACAGAAAAAAACAGCTGGTCCAAATTCTGGACATTTAAGGGCACTGGTCACAAAGTTCACATGTAAGCCACTTTTATGAAATCATGAAAAAAATCACTGTGTTATGCTCATTTAGAGACACTTTAGAGACAAATAGTAGTACTTCCTTAAATTCACTGTCAAAATCTGAAAGAACTAAATTTAGGCAAAGTTAACATAACAGCTTTAGAAATTTGTTGTAGTAGCCCCTTTCCATCACTATTTCATTAAGAAGTCAAATATTACTTCATATGTTTCCTCCTGACCAAACTTCTAAGTAACTCTTAAAATTAATTTCCTTTACCTTGGATAAGGAGGTAAGCTATAGAAATGCTATGACGTTTTAACTAGTTAGAAAATCAGGTATTTTTGTTGATTACTTGAACAAAAAATCTCTTAATTGCAGATCTTTCAGTATGGAATGTTTTCAGTGGTATCCATCTGTTGCCTTTCTATCTCAGTGTTCTTTCTCAAGCATGTCTACCCTATTGACATTCAACTGTTACTCTCTAATTCTCTCAGGTCCAAAACATAATGTGTTTATTTGAATACCGTATTGCCAGAAAAATGGGAAATTATTATTTTTTTTAATCACTGCCTTCACCAACACTTGCATCAAAAATACATTCACTATTGTCAGTTCTGTATTTTAATGCCTTCTGTGAAATTATATGTGATAGGAGCAAAATACTTTTAATATAATAGCTTTTCTTGTAAATTCAGCTGAGTTGTATCAACTGAAAAATCTTGAGTAAAAGCTTATCTGTGACATAAGCTACTGTATTAAAACAGTTTAGGCAGAAACTGATCTATACTTACAGAAAAGGGCATAAGCACGTTACTTTATAAACCTCACAGTATCTGCAGCTGGAACAAAAATAAGAGACTTTCCAGCAAGTTTCTCAATAGGGAAAAACCGTTGTCATTTCACCTCTCATTGTCTGCTAAGGTACCTTTGCTACCATTCATTCATACTCACTTAGAAGCAGAAAACAATTCAAATGTGGGGAATTATTTCTATTTCTTTTCCTGTGTAGGTCACTCTTTTGAAGCCACACCTTACTTATTTTCAAAAAGTAACTTAATAAGTTAAAGTTTAAAAACTTACTTTAAAGCCAGCAAAACTTACTTTACTACCGTTTAAAATAATTGCTAGTCTACTTCAACTTTACTCTCAATAGAGCAGATTTTGGTTAATCACAAAAAATTTTGGTAGTTAAGGTTGGAGCTTGTTTCTGAAGTAATTTATCTTTCTAGCTGTAGTTGTCATTCATGTTAGAAATAATTACTGTACAACTACATAGCTGGGGTTCAAAAAATATACCTGGTGCATTAAAAATGCATGAGGATTATTGATTGGTGCCATCTTTAAACTTGAGAAAAAACAGGCCACTTTTATATCCCTTTGTTCATACTGAAATCAATCAGATGCTTAGAAGAGTGAAGTGTAGTTAGCATAATATTATTGGACTCTGGACCTTCATAATAGAATCTGACCATATGTTTTATGATGGTTAGCATTTTCAAGAAGTGCAGTCTCTGCAAATTATTAAAAAAAAAAAAAAATTGGAGTTCTTCCAAACTAATCTGCCATTTGATTTATTATGAGATAATTTAGTTCATGTCTGTACCACCAGATCAATTGGCTCCATGATGGCTATATTCAGAAGTGAAAATTCAGGGAAATGCAATGAAACTCTATTGTGCAGAGTTTATTGGCCTGGACACAGAATCCCATAAGCTATATTCTTTCCCGATGTGTTCTGGCATATTCGCCAGTGCTACACTCTGTTATAAGCATTTAGCAAATCACTCTAGCCGTAGCTTGGATAGTTCTGCATTGCTGTTCAATATCAATATCACTTGACTGAATTATATGTAGACTCTTTATAAGTCTTAATTATGAATATAAAATGTCCAAAGGTTGTTGAGGTAAGATATTGGTTTGAAGGAAAATTTTCCAAAATAGAAACAGTGTCATAAAAATGAGAAAAGAACTAGAAGATGATGATAACATTAAGGCCATCATGAAGGCCATCATTAAGGAAGACAAGAAGCTGAGATTACATTCATGTCCTTTGATATTATTTCTTGCTGGGATCATTTATACAAGTAAGGCTTGGTAATATATTCTGGGTAAGTGAGTCCAGATGGAATATGAAAATGAAGAAAGCAGATTCAGTTCCCATATTAGCGAATTTCTGCACTTGACCTATTTCTCATAAAGACAAGAGTAAGCAAAGTAAAGTTTGAAATGCAGCTCACTCAAGGCAAAAACTCAAGAGTTTTAAACTGAAGGCATGCAATACAAGAGATTATTAAAGGATATTTAAAGATTCAGCAGAAAGTAAGTCACAGCAATTTCTACTGATTGTCAGAATACTTGGATTCTATTTTACATGAATCAAGGCTTTCCTTAAAAACATGAGAAATAATAATTTTTAATCTTGTTCACAGTAAGATTTACAAAGAAAAATTTAGAAAATGCATCATTTAACAGTAATAGAATTTCTTACCCTTTCAGCAACACCTGCAGACTACTAGTGGAAATAGAAGTAGATATAAAAAGTCATAACCCAGATAGGTGAATTTTATGTCTGTTCTATTATTGAGTTTAAGTAGTTGTGGGCTCACATTTATGATGTACTTAATGTACTCATGGAGTTCCCAGGTACTTACTTGTACAAGCTGCATACATAGAGGATGCACAGGAATGCAACATAACTGAACAGTTTTTCATTTCTGGCTTAGAAAAGCTGAATTCTTGATTTACCCTTCTTTCTCATGCATGCTTCAGAAAATTGTCTATTTTCTTTTTATTTTTTTACTGACTGCACCTGGTAATCTGTACACAAAACAACAAGAAGTAGCTAGTAGGAAAAGCTTCATAAACTGACAAACAACAAATTTAATACTGGCAGCTGATCCCAGCTTCATTTTGGCACATCCTTTGTAGCAAGCCCTGGTGATCTGCAACAGTTAAACAGCAATAATTTTATATATATGACTGTGAAAGGAAGAAAAAGCCACAAAAACATCAACCACCCCTCCCAAAGGAAACATCAAACAACAAAAACCCCAAATGTACAATAAGATCCTATTTACATAATTTAATTACTCTGCTGCTGCTATTATCGATGTATGAGCATTTGAATGAGCAAAACAATCCTTGAAAATATTGTTATAGTGAGATACAAAGAAGAAATAGAATTTCTCCTCTGACTTGTTAAAAATATTAATAGATAACTTCTCCCTCTAGTCATAATATTCTAATTGGAATGATCTTTATCACATCTTTACCTCTCTTGAAATTCATTGAGTGGAGATGAAATCAAAAGCACAAGTACTGGAACAGAACCAGTTGTTAGCATGCTGCTTTTCTTGCACGAAGAAATCGGAGGTGCAAGTAGGCTCATCTTATTTCCAGACCAGTTATTTAAAATGGCACTGTTTTCCCCTCACATGGTCAAGAATGATTTCAAAACATGTGATTTCATCAAATATGATAAAATAAGAGACGAATTTCAGAATAACCCCTTTCCTCCTGAAACGAATTTTAGAGGGATTTCAGCTGTGACCAAAGCCAGAAATAGAATCAGTCATCAGAAAGCTCTGAAATGGAAAAATATATTTCTGTTTCAAACATATTATTTTGTTCTAAGCTACATGTTTGTAGCTTAATTAATCAATATTGTTATACAATTTGGAGTGATGCATCCGTAGGTGAACTTCAGTCTCTTCTATATAATGCATTTAACATTTGAAATAATTTTTGCAGAGTTCACATTTTGTGCACACTGAAGGATCTGAATTTGGATTATCACAGTTCACAGTAGGGAACCTAATATGATATTATCCCTTTAAAGTAGTATGTAGTAGTCGATACAAATGAATACTCTGTAGGAATAAGTGAGTTGATTTGAAAACAGACATTTGTCCTGAAATATTAATTATGAAAATATTTATTATGAACATATGCACATGAAGACACTCTGCTCTGGGAAGATAAGGTATATTCAAGTATTATTGTCAATATAATGGAACAAACAAAAGAAAATTCCCAGACCCATTCAAAAAATGAAATCAGTAACATCAATTAATAGAGGTTATTAGCAGAAGAATTGTTTTAAAAAAAACAATTTGGAGTGAAAGAATTATTCCTCACTCTAAGAAAACATTTTGACACATGTGAGGCTCCTCTATTTTGTCTTAAAATATTTATTAAAGTTACCTGGAGTTTTGCTTACCTTTCTAAGCACTGCACCAATGAAACTGCATTGACAACATTGAAAGATTTTAATGGAGGCAAAAAACTTGATTAGCCTCTGAAAAGCTTGGTATCAGTATGGCCTTATCGCTTATAAAAATACTGATCTGCAAAGATGCAAAAGTCCTGCACCAGGAACACAGTGAACATTCTGTCAACACTTGTCCGTGACTTGGGGAGCTGACATTTTAATACGTAAACTGAGACCAAGAAAATTAATAAAATTCGTCTTTTATTAGCTAGAGGACTATCTGGTATACAGACTCCCTAGCATGCATCGTAGCAGTATGTGTATGAAAGAGGTTGGGCAGCATTCACTCCAAACATACATTCTTCATTAAATGATGTCAACTAGTCACCAAAGAGAGAAAGAAGAGATTCAGAGTCCACTGATGTAACCAGTCATTTAGCAATCACTAACATGCAGGAGGTGGTTCCTGCAAAGAACCCAATCAAAGGGCAGCAACTTGCATTCTGATGAAGAGGGGGGGTTTCCTATTTAGGAGGAAATAGAACAATTTAGAGCAAACTACGAAACTGATCTAAATCCTAGGCCTTTAAAGCAAAAGTACTTCACCAAGAACATGAGACATACACAAGATAGGCAGCTCCAACTACTGCAATTTCAGGATAACAATACTAAATCAGCTCAGAAGGAAAGAAAGATCTTTCAGTAAGTAATTTAAATTACTGCTTGTGGTTTCTTCTTTGATTTTTGATCGCTTGTGACAGTACACTTTTGTTTCTTATTAATACGTGCTAGTATTTTCATTTCTTATTTTAAGGTGGTGTCCTAGTTTGGACAAATTTGGAGGAGAATATCCTCTGATAGAAGTCAGGTTGCAACCACCCCTCCCCACCAGGTTCAGGAAAAAAAAAATTCCTCAAAGGAAAGTGAAAGAGATAAAAGCTATTTATTTAACAAACACACAGGAGGGGAATAATAATGCTAAATAATGACATCTCTCTCTGTGGAGAGAAAACCTGGGAAGATTTCAGAGATCCTCTGTAGGTGCGGTCTCTCTCCTCCTCGGAGCTGGGTCGGCGAGGGCCCACCCCCCCAGGCCTCCGGGAAAAATTCTCCTGACGTGTTCAGATGTTGTTGAAACAGTCCAGAAGAGAAGAAGAGGACAAAAAAAAAACCAAAATCCTAGGAAAACGAAATTCAACCCTCCGTCTCTCGCTGGAAAAAA
>VZTI01003411.1:633316-657702 GCA_013397865.1 Struthidea cinerea
GTGTCCTTGAAACAACTGCTTTTAAACGTTGAGGTTTTTTGGGTTTTTTGGGGTTTTTTTGGTTTTTTGGGTTTTTTTGTTTGTTTGTTTGTTTGTTTGTTTGTTTGTTTTGTTTTGTTTTTTTTTGTTTTTTTTGTTTTCTGTCCTTCTCAGGCTCAGTTTAAAGACACAGAAAAGATTGGTGGGCATAGGGTAGCAATAGGGGATACACATCATAAAGTCACCCCAAGACAGGTGAACAAGTATCACTGCTTATTTGATAATCTGATATTTTTTATAAAGAATGGTCTTGGGAAATTTTAGCATCCCCTTGAGCATATATATATGCTGTTTACCTATGTATGTATGTATATATATGTGCATATATATATATATATAATATGCCATATTTGTAGCATGTAAAGCATTGCATTTAAAATTAACAAAGTGGACTTTCATTTGAAGAACTTGCACATAGAGAAATGCCATAGGAAGGACATTTTACAGGGACCATGAGTGTCAATAACAAGCTGCCCAAGATGCAGCAATGGATTGGACCATGTTTGAGCCATATGGGACATTGTGGGGGAGACAAAGTAATAATTTGTGCTTTATTGTTTTGCCCTGTAATTCATGTGTCCACTTGATAGCTTTTCTTTGAAACCGCAGATGTACAAATCCTTAGAACTTAATATTAACTTTGCATCCCTGCGGAGTGCCGTGCCCTTGGAGACTGAAAAAGACATTGAAGAGGATCTCCCACTGCCATCTCAGATGTTCCTGACAGTACCTCCCATTCAGTTTCCAATGTCGGTTTGAAGTGGCTCCCACTTCACCATTTTCAGAGTTTAATTTTTCAGGCTGCCTGATTTCAAATCCAATTGCATTTCAGACTGTCTTGGTCAAGATCCTGTGCTTTGCTGTGGAGTCCTGCCCCTTCTGTCACTGACTTCAAAGTAAGAGCAAAAGGTGTCAGCATCAGAGCTGCAGCTGATTCATCTGGATACTCTGGCTGTGACAAAGTGAGTGAGTTTCACTGAACTCCTTTTCTCACAGGCAGTACCTAGCTCCCCTAATTCTCAAAAAATATGACATGTTTGCTAAGGAAACCTGGAAATATACTACACTTCATTAGATAAAAGTTTTGTTTCTTCTTAGGATTCAAGCATACCTCTTCAGAATTTAATTATAATAAATAAATTCAGATAACATCATGATAACATAATATTTGCACCAAGATTACTAGAAAAGAGTGTTAATTTTATTGCATTAGAATGATTATCATTACAGTTCATTAATATAGTTCAATATTGCATTCGACTACTACTTTTTCATTAGTATCTCCTTGTTTGGACACTCTTGTCTGAATAATTGGAGTTCTGTAAAATAAAAGATATCACCAGTTGAATACTAGTTGATGTGTTCTACAGAAATATATAATCCAGAGTATAGTAGAAAAGTTACTGCATGAACTAAATGAAAAACATTCGCAAATAATTTTTAATATATTTGAATTCTAATTTACTTTTAAAATTAATTTTTCATTGCTTTCACCTGAAGTATCTGTTCTGGAAATTTCTCACATTTGACTGAATAATACACCATAGTTCCTCCTCAAAAATAACCAAATTCTAATTCCGAATTTTGAAACTAAGGAAACTTTCCAATTGTTTTCAGAAATTTCTGTGATGTGTTGGTACATTCTTCACATAGACATTATTGAAAAAAATATTTACTCATTAAGCACATGGAAACATAGAGAAATTAATTAATGCTCAAAGCACTTGAGTATGATTCCTAAAAGTCTGGGTAGCTATATAAAAACTGCTGCCAGGTGTCTAAGTGTTCGCCTCAGTTGCATGTAGATGGATAAGGAGATATTCAGAAATGAGAAAATAAAGCCTCCTAAAATATCATAGAAGTAATTTATATATAATTTTGACCACTGCTGGAAATTGTTGAGTTGCTGGACAAA
This sequence comes from Struthidea cinerea, assembly GCA_013397865.1. Taxonomy (NCBI): domain Eukaryota; kingdom Metazoa; phylum Chordata; class Aves; order Passeriformes; family Corcoracidae; genus Struthidea; species Struthidea cinerea. The sequence goes on from VZTI01003411.1 coordinate 635,271, forward strand.
TCCAGGAAGATTACAAAACTTTCTTTTCTTCGTTTAATGCTTTATGGAAGTAATTTACAAATGCTGCTGATTTGTGAAGTGTCTTTGTGTATCCATTTTGCTAAAAACAAAAAACAAGTTCAATGCATATTCATCATAAAACGGTATTTGAAAGCCATTAAATCTCAGAGAGAGGATTTTAGTCTTAATTTATTTAATCAGAGCAAAAAATTATTCATTAAACTGTTGGTCATAGATACGAGAATCAGCCTGAAGAATGTTGTTTGAGAATGAAAATTCCTACAAAAATAAAGAAAAAAAAAAAAAAGGCAGCAGCAGTGACAAAGGATGGAGGAGATGTTCAAAAGCTTTGGGGTGGAAAATGCAGGAAAATGAGACTCTCAGAGGAAGGTCTGTTTCTTTTCAGGAGTGCTTAGGACTGAAGAGTACGAGTACTGTTAATAAAACTTGTAATTCCAAATGCAGGCACCAAGCTTCTAAATCAGAGTTCTGAGCTCGTGTCTCAGATTCCTATAGCTAATGAGGAAATGGCAAAGAGAAAATATTTCTGGTTTTGTACCAGTCTTTATGCTGCTTGCTAGGAATTTTAGCATTTTTTGAAACCTATACAGGGGTTGTTTGTTTATGAATGTGTGGGGTTCTTGCTTATAATTATTTCTCCCCACTGGACATTCATTAAACTTCCTAAGAGAAAGAATCTTGAGTCAAGAGTGTCCACTTGGATAAGCATCTGATGACCAAAAAGCTGTTGAAAGAGGGATGACTCTAGAGAAGAGAGCACCTGATTTATGTAGTCTGATATCAGGTGAATGTGCTGAACAGAAGAGACCTTGTTTCTTGGTGGGTTTCTAGAGATACCTGCATGCAGGTAAGGATATATTAGAACAGAGTACCTTAAAATCAATTGGCTAAACTGGGGTGTTGAACACATGTATTTTTATCTCTGTTTAGCAAGAAAGTCGAACAAATAACGCAAAGCCTTTTCTGGTAGCTGTCAGGTTAGGGATTTTGTGCCACCACAGAAAAATTAAATTTGGAAATGGAATGACATAAAGGTGCTGTGAATAGAATTAAACCTCCTAAAGTCTGTCACTGTGTTGAGAAAACTTGTCTTTTCTAACTCTTTAACCTTTATTTAAAATAAGGCCATGATGTCTTAAACATTTTCTCTAAAGTGCTAAATTATGCCCTTTACAAGTGGAATAGATTAAAAGTAGTTTAAGAAGTTGTGTTGATCTCAACTGTGTGTAGTAAGTTGATAATTTCCAGATTACTTAAATTTGTGAAGTTGACTAATATATTTCATTTTGAGCCTCATTTTTTTTCTGATTTTTTCTTCTCTATTCTCTATTAAGTACGTTTAAGCTGTAACATGATGTGCAGACTTAAAGCAGTGCTTTATTACTTGGCATCAAAAAATGATATGTTAGATATAAGTTGATTTTAAGTTGTTACAAGTCAATGAGAAAGCAAGACATAGTGTAATAAACCATTTAAATCATTTTAAGATATGTCACCAGTACTCACTGAAGGTCAGAACCAAGAGCTGGAGCAACATCCATTATATGTTAAAGGTAATTAAGTTCTAACTTTGTAATGTACTATTAGCCATGTGATCACTGTTACTAAGTATCTTATTGTCTGCTAAGCTGGCACTATACCCCCATGGGATCTATTCAGACGTATTTATTGTATGAAGATGAAAATAGGAGTGGGCATTCTAAGTACATGAGTAATCCTGAACCCCTTATTGAGACTCTTATGAACTTTTGATCCATGAACTTTGAGGAACAAATATATGTTTTACCAACTTGGTAAATGCTTATGAATATTTTCTGAAGGATGTCTGAACATTTATTTATTTGTGATTTATTGAAGGTGTACTGAAAGAAAAAAATGTTCTAGCATTATGAATCAAAGAGTGTTTCCTTTTATCAAAACTCCCCCAAAAAAGTAGCATATAAGTAAAATTTTTTGTTTGCTTTGGTTTGCTTTGGTTTGCTTTTTAATGTAGGTGGTTCTGTCTGTACTGGAATGCCATGTGCAACTAAAATTGAAAAATATAACTATTCTAAATGTTTTTCTTATCTAAATGCTATCAATTATAGAATACAAGATCAAGGTATTCCAAACAGATGCAGTGTATCAATCTTTCAAAATCTAAAGTGAAAAAATCTGGCTTTTTTACCTAATAGATGTTGGAAAAGAAAAAATAAATTGGTAGGATATACAAGTTCCAGACCAATAATGCTGATTCTTCCACAAACCTTCCAAAGCTCCTTTGAAGCACTTTTCAGAAAAGCGCTTTTTAAGTTGGTGTAAAGTGGTGCAATGCACAAAGACAAAAAGTTTTTCTCAAAAGCCTTGAAAGAATTTTTTTTGTTGTTGTTCAGTCCTGTTTATGTCATTGCAGCACATTTAGGGAATAAGAAAATGACCATTTATACAAACTATGTGGGTTTAAAGTCAAATGCACTTACCTTTGTGCAGACACCACTTCAATAAGTGCACAGAGAAGGAAAAAAGAATGAAAATAGAAATACTTCTAATCTCCTAAAACTTGCAGCATGAATTCAAGCTGTTGCCTTGCTGATTGAAATTTTATCTGAAGTTTTTTCAGACATTGCTGAAGCTTTCATCAGGCAGGAGTGTTTGAATGCAAATTCTTTATGAATAAATGCTTTGGATTTTTATGCATTTTAGCACAGCATTCATTTCTTCAGAGCCCTTATAGGCTCTCTTTTGTATTTATATATCTACTAAACATTATGTTCCTGTTTTATCTTGAAGGTTTTCTTTTTCCTCTAAAGGAGCATTGCATTTGTACCTTCAAATTATAATTTAGCTTGTTTACTTTTTTTATACCTGGTACTGCTGATCAGACAATCGTATACTTCAAATTAACGTACAGTTGTTCTACGGACAACACAGATTACCTAAACCTCTGATTTTCCAACAGCTTTTAAAACAAGCAGTGCTTCAATCCCATGTACAGGAAGCCTTTGAGAAGATATTGTACTCAAGCAGTTGGTGACGCTGGGCCAGACGTGTCTGCTCTTTCTGGTGAAAAAGCTCTTGTGCTGGCATGAGCAGCTGCTGTAAGGAAATGCATTGAAGTGCCTTGTTTCATCCTGCACTGCACTGCACGCTGATGGATTAAAAGAAGAGAGATAGTTTTGGGTTTTACCCAAGGTGATATGGAAAGGTATGGGAAGCAGGCTGAACCGCTGCACGGATGGGATCTGTGCAGCATGCCATGGGAAAATCCATCAGATCTGTTCAATGCTGCACAAAACCCGGGTTCGTATCGTACACAGAGGCATGATTTCCTTCCTGTCTGTACTACTCTTTTTACTCTATCTTGATGCCATTTGTTGTCAGTTCTATCCAACTGAGATTCAAAATAGCCCTGCACAACACCCTGCTCTCCTTTCGCTGTGCCCCCTCACAGAACACCGTGTGCCTGACAGGAAAATGCAGACATTACCATTTTCTGCAAACTACAAGCCAGAATATTATGCAGCACTTTCTGGTTTAAAATTATCCCAAAGGAGTATAAATAAGTTAGTTCTCTCATTGATGTCACGTTCAATTATTGTTCTCGAAGAGTAATTGAGAGGCTTAAATGAAATTCTCCATTGGCTTCAAATGCTAATACTTGAAAAAAATCCCACAAAACCTTAAAAACCAAACAGATGAAACCCCCAAACCCCTGCAGTAAGGAACTATTGCTGGTTTAGTTCGATCAACTTACTTTTTCTTTATCTTTTCAGAAGTGGGTTTTTTTCTATTCTTTTGTTTATCTTGCTCTTCTCCTTCCTTTATTTGTAGCTGCAACAAATGAAAGTGAGTTTATCTTTTCTAGGACATTATTAGCAACCTAAGGGATTATTAAAAAACACGAAGGAAATTTATTTGGTTACTTTTTTTTAGCCATAATGAGCAGAATTTGAGTTGAAATTTGAAAGGGAAAATCTTCAGGGGCTTTTTTGAGGTAATTCAGAGTTCTTTCAACAAAGTGTTTAAGTAGAAACACTTAGGGAATATGACGTGTAAAATTTTTTGGTTTATCTTTTTTGCGTCTTTGAATCTCTAAAACCTGGTGAGGATTTTATACAAAGCCCTAATGCACTTAAAGGATGTAAGTAGTCAAGTACTAAAATTGAGGGCAAAGGTGCTGGAAATCAATGCAGGTCTGAATGATCTTTTTCTTCCCCACGTCTTCCCCCATCTAGCCTGAAAGCTAGCTATCAGGTTTCAGTTTTCATATAATCATTATATTAGAATGCATCTTTATCTTCCCTTAGAAAAAAAATTAAAGCAGAAAACAACATGCTTTTCAGATAAAAACACAAAATCTTTTTTAGATGTAATGAAGACTAAAAGGCTGCTAACTCTGTGTTGTGCCATCCCATCTAGCATTTCAAAGTTTCCATGCATAAAGCATCACAAAAATACTGGAAAAGGTACTGTCATGAGAGGGGAGAGTGAGAATGAAATATTACTTCTTATGCACACTAAGAAATTTTAGGGAACCTTAAAGATATGTGCACACTCTCTTCATCTCTCCTTCTACCTCACTAAGTGTTCAAATTATTCCTTTCAGCACAGAACTTCAGCTGGGTGAACTGAAATGACCTACATGAGTATTTTATATATAGCTGGCTACAGCAAAAAAGATGAGTGTCTTGCCATGTAAACACCTTTATAGAGAGGTAATTGTTTAAAAGGAGTACTTCCTCCTTCATTTTGAGAAACTACTTATCTATTTCATGCACATGGAAAAACAGGATTAGTGATTGACATTCTAATAAAAGTGTGTTGCTTCCACCCTGGAACTCTATGTTATTTTTCTTTGAAGGTTCATTTCTTACCTCAGCCCTCAACTATTTGATAATTTACCTAGCTGCTTTCTCCAGTAAGCTGAATTAAACAAATCCAAAGAACACCAGAAATTAATTGAAAAAAACACAATTACTTGTAAAATTACCAAGCCTTCAAAATAGTTTGAAAACTGTAGCTCTGTACCACTTTCAGGTTGTGTAATATTTATATTTTCATTTACAGTGAGCATTTTTTTTCCCCAAATCTGTGTATGTCAAGGAAGTAGAGATCCTTTTGGCAGGCATCTAGTGTCTACTTGGAAAATGAAAACTATCCGCTTGGAGTGACCACATTAGCATTTCTAGGTCCTTCATTTTTGGTAACTTAAGCTAATACATTCAATTTTATTTTCAGACTATAACTGCTCAGCCAGTCAGTTAGTGTTCCTCAGCTGGAAGCCTTTACTGGTAGGCTGAGGGGCAACATGGATGGTCTTCCTACAGTCCCTGAATCTTCTCTGCAATTCTCTGACTGCCCATGGCCTACTCTATTTATAGCTGCACAGTGATACTAATGTGTTCAGAAATCAGGAAGTGGCTCTGAAAAAATACAGATCCCCTAAAAATCTATTTATGCTATACCCAAGCTCACTATTACCTTGACCTCAAACATTTTCTGTATGCATTTTCAAACATATAAATTTCAGTTTCAGAAAGGGCTAAGGTAACACAGCTATACACATTCCAAATTTAATTTCAAATTAACAAAGGCACTTGCTGGAGACCTAGCAATATATTGACCAAAAAAAAAAAAAAGTCCGCCCTTTAAAATTCTTCATAATACCTTGCAAGTCCATCCCTGCCGCTCAGAAAATAAAATAATAGCTCATAGAACATTGACAGGAGGAGAAAATTGCATCTAAAAGGCTCTAAAGATTTGAGAACTAGATCTGAACACACAGTGCAAACAAAAGGCTTGACTTCTTCAAGTCTGTGTCTATGCTCCAATGATCAGGAAGTGTGCTTGACTAAGCAATCTTACATGAGGTTAGGATATACTGATGTACCATCAGAAAAACTACTCTGCCTTCTGTGGAGAGCTTGATAACTCCTGAATAATAATTATTTTTGTTATCTAATGCTAGAATTAGTCATATTCTGCTGCAGGGAACAACTTATAAAGATATTTTCCTCTTAGGGAGAAGAACTCCAATAATGACATTCTAAGAAAACAAAGAGACCTCCTACATTTTCCTGACCCAGAAATCACACAGAAGGAAAGTTTATTTCAGTCCATCTTTCTTAGTCAACAATTAAAATTTTCTATTTTATTTCTTAGCCATATTATATTCCTTTTTTGGGGGCAGGCGTCTATTTATGTTGTTTGAAAACTTGTATATTGCTATGTAATTCTGTTGCATGTCCCCATCTCTCAACTGAAATTCAAGCCCTAAATTATTTTTTTATAGTTCTCTGTGAGCAGGTTCATTCCTTAGCATGGGAACTGCAGCCATCAATGTTTACTTCTTCAGGAATTTAATACTTTGGAGACTTTCCTTCATATTTTTGCTACCAGGGATTAAAATGTCATGTGAATATTTGATGTACAATTTTTTTGGACTGTATTATGCGCTCTATAAGTTTTTACTAATCTTTTAAAATAGATCATATTTCAGCTTCTAAAGAAAATCTTTCATTCATTCTTTTATTATGTAGGTTAAACCTCAGTTATGCTGAAGTCAATGGCAAAGCACACATCAGTTTTACTGAGGCCATAATTTTATCCTTATATTCACACCATCTAAACTATCTGAAAAAAACAATTGTTTTAAACTCCTTTATTCTGCAAAATACTTCCTTTTTTCTTGTCTAAAATTTTCCTTTCTATATGTAATAATGTAAACAGAGAACAGAAAATGTATTCCTATTAATATATAATTAATTGTTTTCTTGTGATTGATTTTACAAATTAAAATCTTTTAAAATAAAAATTACTGTGGTTTTTTTCTTGCTATGTAAGATTCAGCAGTGTAAATCCGCATTACAAAGTAAATAATTTCCTTTAGACAAACTAACTTTTCTACAAATTACTTACTGATGTGCACCAAGGAATAGATGAAAGATCATGTAACAACCAGTTTTGGGAAAGTTTGATGTCAATATTGAATGAGATACTCTGGGCTGGCGAGGCATAGCAATGAATTAAATTTGGAAAAACTGATCATTACGATGATACCAACACAGAGGTATTCTATATGACTTAGAAGAATAGCATAAAAACCATAGAAGTGGATAATTGCCACGGTGCTCTCTCCGGCTGGCACACTGCCCTAGCACCAGGCAAGGCTCTACCTGCCCCAGGCTGGGGGTTCGGAAGCCGATCGCGGAGCTGGAGAGCAGGCGAAGCACCAGCTCGGGTTCACCTTGCCCACTGATGGCAGGGTGCGCGAAGGAGGAGGGAAAAAGCGGAGGGACTTCCTCGTGGGGCAGGGAAGGGTTTATTGGAGAGAAAAGCCACGAGGAGAGCCAGTAAGATTAGGCGGGCGCAGGGTTTTATACCCCTACATAATAGGCGTATTATAACGAATGAAATAGCAGTTAGGGGGTCTGACAAGGGGGGAAGAAGGGATTAGGGCAAATGGGAGAAGGAGTGGGGAGTAGAGGAGTCACATGAGCCAATTACCAACTGAGGAACATAGAACTTTCTGGAGAAATAACCAAATATGAGCGATAAGGGTGGTGGGGGCAGCAGCCAGTGGTCAGCGTGCTTTACACGACCTTTTGGGTGCTCACTGTGCCTTCGAGCCCTTGTGCTGTGGAGGCATCAAACCACTGGACCTGTTGGACTGCTTGGTCCAGCTGACCATGGCTCTGGCCATGGCTCACTGCAACAGATAATGGAAACAATGGTTGAACATTGCTGAGATTCTTGTGTTTATATTTATGCAGTGTTAATCTGTTGCTGTTACGTCCGAGGCGCATAAAGAAAATGACATAGAGACCAGGCTCATGAACAAGTGGAAGCCGAAGCTTCTTCTTTAATAATTTTTTGACTACTATATAGGATAGATCGCAAAAAGTGTGTTGAGTGGCAATAGGTAATTGGTTCCTAGGCCATCCACCCCTTGAGAGGATTGGCCAAGTCTTAAGATACCTATTCCAAAATATTTTCAAAGTGAAAGCCATAACAATCTTGCAAAACAGCCTGCAGGTGCAAGAAGTTTATGAAACTGTGACCTTGTTTAAAATAGTTTACATAGGAAAGACAGTCTTCTCACAGAATATTGAGAAAAGGCTGAAGAATCTCTCTGCTTCTAGCTTTTTAGCACCTACATTAATCAGTCCTCAGTCATTCAAAATGCATCAGAGCCATCTTTATTCTGTATGATAGAACTGTAACATTTTTATTATTATTTCATTTATTTACACTTAAAAATTATAGATCCTTTTGTTTCTGGCCTAGAGTGCACTGACTGTGAACTGAAATGAACAGTAGTTCCCCATGGTTCTAGGAAACTGCATTTGTTTACTACCTAGAACTTCAGTTGTGCAGGAAGCACCAGCTGTTTCTCAGCTCTGTGTACTGTAATAGGCATTTGAAGCCTAAACTATGTGCAAAATGGAGTAATTCTTTAAATCCAGAGAATGAAAGCACATCTGTAAGCTCTAAGAAAGGAAAGTGGTTGTTGAGTATAGGGTTTTTCATGAAGGGCCAGCCAAGCAGTCACCTTCCTGCTGGTCTGCAAGCTAGTAGGAGCTGAATAATACTGCCCAAGCAGGAGAATCATAGTAGACCTCTTAAAAGGTCTATTTTGGAAACTTAGATTTAACAACAAAAAGCTAAAAAGGAAATTCTTGATGTTCTGTGTTTTCTTTCTGCAGAGACAGAGTAAAGAAGGTTGCCCAAGGCAGTACTTTTAGATGTCTGTCATTTGTCTGGGGACGTCTGCCCTGCTTGAACAAGTCAGCAAAGGCTGAAGGAGAGAACAGTGAACCAGGGAATGTTTGAAAGTGTCACACTTCTCAGTCCAGGAGACCAGGGGGGAGCTGCTGGATGCATAATTTCTAAGGGCAACTAACACTGGCAGGTGAGTTGCTTGAAAGTCCAACAACAGAAGAGTGAAATACTGAACAAAGTACACTTCAGTTGCATATGATGCAACATATAATGCACAGAAGTCATGCTGTTTAAGATTTGTAATATCCAGGCATATCTTTGTTCACATCAGTAGGTTCCAGGATTATCTACTCCCCAAGTAAAACAGAGTGTGGGATGGCTCCACACATTAACTTCTAGTCGTCAGAATCTCACCCGATGTCTGCTTGGATGGCATGACCTGACAAGTACCTAGGGCTTAGGACATACAAGATGGTGTGCCTGGCTCAAAATTCTCTTCATAGCACAGGTTGAATCTATTTTGTCAGCAGTTTGTATAAAGAAGACAGCTCCCATGAGCAATGGATCTACTTTCCTGAAGATGATTATAAATAGATCTTTGTCCTTTTCTCTACCTAGATGAAAAAAAAGGTTTACCATAAACATGCTGTTAATAACAAAAAAAATTCTAAGCCTGTTGAGTAGGAAAAAAGCAATATCAGAATGTATATCTTAACTACTCTGTGTCATTTTGTCCTGCTCTGAACGGAGGTATTTTGTGACATTTCCTTATATATAAAGGCTCTGGTTTTGGGGAGGGAGTAGACATCCTGAATGAGCTTTCCTGGTTGTAGTTTCTGATAGAGGATGGAAGCCTCTGTCCCTCTCCTAGGCTGTTTTCCAGTTTATCAGGGGTAACCGTGACAGAAGAGCAGAGAGAAGCTAATCCAAGATTTCTATTTTTTAAAAAAGACCACATCTATATCTGTTACACCAATAAAAAATTTAAATGAATGTGTACCTAAATGAGTGTCAGCAGCACTAAACATAGCCAGTATTTCCAATATAATCAGGTAGGTTATTGAAATATCTTCTGCAATCCAGTTTTAGTTCAATTATATTTAAAAAAGATAATGATTCAGAAGTCATTCTAAGTTCTGTTTTCTGCTACAAATAATATTCTAAGTACAATTCTATTATATATGTAGGTTCAGGATTCATCTTTTATGCAGTCCATAATTGCAATTGTAGCACATAAGAGATGTATTCCACGGCTTTGATCACAACCCAGATATTGACACCAAATTTTTCAGTTTCAGAGATAAAAATTAAACAAATCTTCAGTTTGTATTTGAACACAAATTTAGATTTCACTATTAACAACACTATGAATGAGAAATAAATTATATAAACTGATACAGGTCGCTAGTTAGCTTAATGATGAAGTTGGAAACATAAATGATTTATGCAAAAATATGTAATATTTTCAAGAAGCAAAGAATATATTTAAGCCACGGCTATGAGAAAATTCCAGGCTTGTCATAATTTCACAAAATTAATGGAGAGCTAAAAACCCTTTGCCACTTCAGGTCTTTAGAAAACAGAGTTAAATAAATAAATTAATCATACTGTGAAGGAAGCTAGCTCTACCCCAGCCAAAACCAGCAAATTCAGTCTAATGAGAAGAATAATCCAGACATTATAATGCTTTTTTCCAAAAACCTGGTAATAATCTTATGATAAGTGGAAGCATTTGATTTTTGGTGATCCATGTAATCTTCTTAATTACTATTGTTTATTGGAAAATTAATTTCAAAAATTCTCAGAATATTATTAATCATTGACATTTAGAAAAAATAAAACAACAAAAAAATACCAAAAGCAGCAAACTAACATCCTTACAAAAAAAAGTTATCTGCAAAATCCCAGTGAAATAGTGGTTTTTCTGGTTCTTATGATTTTATAGGTGGATAATCTTCTCAGATTTACCTGGTGATCAAATGCAAAATCTACCTTATAGATGAAAAGAAACACTTATTGCTGTAAAGCATAAAAGAATGCTGTTATTTAAGAAGTAGTCCAAATATTAGTCTAAGAATAATTTCTTTTCATTGTTGTTGTTGTATAACATTACTATTCAATTATAATCTTTTATTTAATGTGTATTTGAGAAAAAGGTGTGGTTTCCATAAAACCAATTGAGAAAGACTACCGGGACCAAGGGCCAAGAGAGAAAAAATTATGGTTTTGAATCTCAATATGACAAAGAAATTCATACTGAAAAACAGCAGTGTGCCCAGGTGGCTAAGAAGGCCAATGGCATCCTGGCCTGTATCAGAAATAGTGTGGCCAGCAGGATCAGGGCAGGGATTGTCCCCCTGTACTCAGCACTGGTGAGGCTTCCCCTCAAATCCTGTGTTCAGTTCTGGGCCCCTCACTCCAAAAAGGACATTGAGGTGGTGGGGCATGTCCAGAGAAGGGCAACGGAGCTGGGGAAGGGTCTGGAGCACAAATCCTCTGAAGAGTGCCTGAGGAAGCTGGGGTTGTTTAGCTAAAGGAGAATCAGAGGGGACCTTATCACTCTCCACAAGTACCTAGAAGGAGGTTGCAGAGAGGTGGGCATTGGTCCCTTGTCCCAGGTAGGAAGAGGATGAGAGGAAATGGCCTCAGGTTGTGCCAGGGAAGATTTAGATTAGATATTAGGGAAAAAAAAATCATGGAAAGCATTGTAAATCATTGGAACACACTGCCCAGAGGGTAGTGGTAGAGTCACCATCCCTGTACATGTTCAAAGAACCTGTGGATATGGCATTAAGGACATGGTTTAAAGGTGAATATGGTAAGGGTGCAGGGTTGATGACTGGGCGTGGTAATCTTGACAGTCTTTCCCACCCTTAATGATTCCATGATTCTGTGAACTAGGTAAGGTGCACCACATTTTTGAAAACACCATGTTAAATCAGGGGTTTTTTCCTTTGATTTCTTCAATTCAATTTCTTTTTCTTTAATTTTCTTCAACTTGTAAGCCAATTACAAAATATTTGGAAACTCAAAGAAAGTAAATTGTTTATTTAGGCTTTGAGACTGGTGAATGAAAATTGAGTTTAATCTTCAAAAACATTAAAGAGTTTTGAACCCCGAAGAATGCTTATTAGAGGATAAACATAACATGCATCCAAGAATATATAATTAAAAGCATATTTGTCAATATTAAAATTTCATAGCTAATTATGTTTTTCCATAACATCTAATCATAAGCTACTCACTCTGAGTTGGCTGTGCCATTGCAACTGGCAGTCACAGTATTCACTATTGAAAATGATAGATTTATAAATACATGGTGGCTTTGGACTAGGGACCTTTGGACATTGCTTTGAAGTGCAATTTGCTATTATAAAACCTTATTAAAAAATGTTCATTAGTGTTGTCCAAGGCACTGTGATTCCACAACAGGAAATCTTGTGCTTCTCTCCATAATGCTGAATTACCCACTTCAGCTCCTGGAGGTGTTACCCTGCTAATAACCACACTAATTGCGACCTAAGAATGTGGCACATCTAATCCTTGCCCAGTCCCAGCTAGGGTGATAAAGTCATTTTCTGGCTGGGATAGTGGCAATAATTAGTGCCAGAAGTACAGTGTGAAACCTGACAATCTGTCACCACAGAATTAGCTGTTTTGTGGTGCTTTTCTTCTGTGAAATCACATCTTACTCCAAGAGCACTGAACTCAAGTGTGACTGACTGAACTTTATAATATGAGTCAGAATATCATGACCATGGTTGGAATCTGATTTTGATTATCTGCCCCATTCTGCATATTTTGTCACAACATAGTTACCATTTGCCATCAACACGCTGCACTTGAAAACTTTGAATTATCCTCTATTGACTACACTATATCCACTAACATGTGAAGGGAGTATAGCATATTATCACAGTTGCCATTATAATCCTATGACTTCATATTATTTAAAGGAGAGGTTTGAGAATTTTGAAATTTCTGCTACTTTTCATGATATGTAAATGTTCTAACAAGATGACACATGAGAGGAAAAATATTTTGTTAAGTAAATATTGCTCATTTTCAACATCTGTAAATCTAAAAATTCTATCCCTATAATGCCACAATTCAATTTTTTTAAAATAAATCACAAAAACCAGTAAATGAACGCTGCTCTTAATGAAAGGAATTGGAGAGAAATATGTTGAGTGCTTTTATAGTGTTTCCCTAATTGTTAAATTTGTATTTTTTAAAATGTTATTTCTCACTAATGCTGCTTACTCTGTTTCTTTAAACATGACCTTTATTATCTTGATTAACTAGGCTATATTTTATAGTGAGAAGCTGTTACTGCCAGTTTTGGTTAGGTAGTTTTATAGTCTGTTGCTGTAGAAGTTTTGACATTTATGTCTCCATACAGAAGAGACATAACTTTAGGTTGAATTTAATATCTGCAAATCTTGACATGAGTAATAAAATAAACCGGAGTAGGAGGCTAGTTTTATTATTCTTTAAAAAGTATAATGATAACTGTTACCCTCTAATTTAATCAACTAGAATAACTATCCTATAAATATTCATCATCATGAACATATATTCCTGCCTTTCTTTTAGTGAATTAAGGTGATTCACAGAAGGTGAGGAATTAAAAATTATTTTAATGTGATTATTAGATGTTTCTATTCTTTCAGGAATTACCTCTTTGTCTTGTAAAAATCACAAAAGCAGCTTACCTTGAAGAAGGTCAAACACACTTGTTTACACTGAATGAAAATTGGTCATATTATCTTCCAGTTGGAAGACACAATGGATGGACAAGACAGGAAATGTAGCTTTAGATCATATTATGGGAATCACCACTTTTGTGACTACCCGAGGAATTAATGTGAAATTTTTTAAGATTATTAGATGCTTTTGGCTGTACAGAAATGTTGGTTTCAATCAATATATTTTGTAAGTGGTTACTTCTCAATTTATATTTATCCCTGTAATAAAATTAATAAAACCTTTAACCCATAATTTCAAAACAGGATTTTTATTTTACTTTAGTTTTCTTCCCCAAGGATCAGATTATTCTTTATCATATGTTTTGTTTTTAGAAATATAATCACTAAAAAAGATGGGATTTTTTTCATTTTCCAGTATAATCTCTTGGATATGCAGAGGATTTTCTAAGAAGCTGTCGATTATTCATTAGAGACTCTCACCTTGCGTTTCAGCAAAACAAATTTCATTGGGTAAGAGAGACTGACAGGTGCAACCTCATGCTAAGTGTATAAGAAGATATTTCCTCTCGATAATGACACAGACCTCCTGTCTTGTCTTCAAACTGATAACCTGTTGCTACGCTAATCAGTAGAGATTGACTATTGACTTTGGCTGACAAAGAAATATCAGTCTGGGTAGAATGAAAGACAATGCTACAAACACTGTGATACTAAATGGGGGGCGGGGAGGAGAATGGTTTCCTTTTTATTTACCAAAAAAAACCCCACACAACAAAAAAACAAACAAAAAGAAACAACCACTCAATAATTAAAAATTAGCTTTCAAGATCTAAGGTTAAGAAGGACAAGTAAAAGAAGTTCTCCTTGAAAAGCTACACTTGAACCTCTCTGAATCCACAGCCTGAATAGTGTAGTTGCACTTAAACATAGCTAAGGGACAACTAAAATTCTATTGTGCTTTTATCTGCTTGTTCTCGTTTCCAAAATTATTTCTCTGTGTAACTTACTCAAGATTTTTGGACATTCTGCTCCTTTCATTACAACAGCTTTAAAGGAATCCCTTCAAACATTCTCAGTTCAAGAAACTAAACAAAAAAGAATCACCCAAATTTCTGTTGGTGATTAATGTTTAATGCAATATTTAGATTTGTGGTATGATCTTTAAGAACATAGGATAACTGGCTGAGGAAAAACTAGATAAGCATGTAGGTCAGGATCTTCAATGTGACTCAGATATGCTGCAGGGGAGGGGGGTGTTGGTTTTGTTTGGTTTGGTTTTTTAATTCTTGATATTTTATGTGGTAACCTTAAATGAGTTGAACGTTTTTGGTAAGAAAATCAGAGTTGCTACTATTTGAAAATAAGCTTACTTAAATGTTCCAAGTTTTTTATATAAATCCTTATTTGTACTCAGTTTCTTCAACATTTTTCTCTTCTATCATCTTTATTTTATTTTGTTTTACTGGACTGCTTGTCTTTCTGTATTTCCAGATATTTCTTGTTTCTTCCTTGCTGATAATTCATTCTTTAGTCTTGTTGATCTTGTGTTGTTCAAATTTTTTTATGGTCTTTCATGATCTCTTCTGTAACACTGGATCATGCTAACATCAAATACTTTTTTCCTTATTGATATGGTTTCGTTTCCTTTTACATTAAACTTCATTTTTGCTTCAGAATATTTTTTTGTTCTGATGAAGAAATGGAATCTAAAGTATCTGACAATACCTGAAAAATTAAAATAATTAGAATTTTGGTCATTCTATCCATTGTGAGTAAATTATGCATTTAAAAATATAATTTCTTTTCTGAGTTTTGTATGCCTGGCTGTGGGACAAAGATGAAGAACAACTGAAAATCTACCAGTGGGACACTTAAGAAAAAGTAAGTGCTACCTGATCATTTAAAGTTTTATGAGTACTTTAAACTGTGAAGTGTGGAACTCCTGTTTCATACCACCATTAAAAATATAAAACATTGTCTCATTAAGAGTGACAAGGATGATTATGGAATGTTCTCCTGGAAAAGAGTTGATGGCTGAATAACATATCACCATAAAGTGACATCTTAGAAGTTCACATGAAAAAATTTACTGCACCTGGTTGGAATGGAGTTTACTTCCTTCAAGTCAGCCTGTATGGCGGAACTTTGTATTTGTAATTAAAGTAGTGTTGGTAATGCATCTATGTTTTCATTATTTCTGAAGAGTGCTTGCAAAACACCAAGGCATTTTCTCTCTTCATTCTGCACTGCCCCCTCGAGTGGGTTGAGATGGATTGGATTTTCTTCAACAACACTGGTATCATGCTGTGTTTTGATTTGTGACCAAAACAGTGCTGATAATACTTCAATGTCTTACTTATTGCTGAACAGTGTTTACAAAACATTGAGGCATTTTTTGCTTCTCTTGCTGCCCCACAAGTGAGTAGACTGGGGATGAGCAAGAAGTTGGGATGAGGACACAGCCGTGACAGTTGATCCCACCTGAGGAAAGGGATATGCCGTACCACATGACATCGTGGTCAGAAATAAAAGCTGGGAGAAGGAGTAAGCGGAGGGGGATGTTTGAAGTTATGGGGTTTGTCTTCCCAAGTAACCATTATGCATGATGAAGCCCGACTTTCCCAAACAGGCTGAGCACCTGTCTGCCCATGGGAATGGTTTCCTTGTTTTGCTTTGCTTGCATGCACAGGTTTTGCTTTACAACTACCTCTATCTCAACACATGAGTTTTCTCACTTTTACCCTTCTGATTTGCTCCTCCAACCCACCTGAGGGGGGTCAGTGGGCAGCTGTGGGGGCTGAGCTGCCTTCTGGGGTTAAGCTACACTACCACCCTTCCCCACAGAAAAAAAGCTGGGGGTGGGTAATAGTCTGTGAGGAAACACAATCAGGACAACAGACCAGAACTGACCAAAGGAATATTTCATACCACACAGGACTAAAATCTCAGGGAAAGGAGGACAAAGAGGGGAGTTTTGTGGTTAAGGAATTTTCTTCTCAAGCAACCGTGACCATTGTGGAGAGCCTCCCTTCCAGGAAGGGCTAAACATCTGCCTGCTGATAAGTGGTGAATAAATTCTTCTTTCTGCTTTGCCTTCATGAGCAACTTTTTCTTTCCTTGTTAAGCTGTCGATGTCTTGATCCACAGGTCTTTTCGCTTTCCTTCTATTTTCCCCGTGTCCTGTGGCTGAGAAGTAAAGAGGTGTACGGATGTTGGCTGGACCACCACAAATATAGAAGATAAATAGGAGTGAAAAAACTTTCTCTCCTACAAATTCTTTCCTTCCAACTCTCACAGAGTAAAACACAATTAAACTGTATGCTGTACTCTTCAATTGTATTGTTTGTTGCACATTTAAAGCTATGAGTACATTATATTCCTTTGTTTTTTTCCACATGTCGTTGATAGTGGCTGCCTCATTAAATACCTGTTTTTTTTTTTCTCAGGAAAATTAAAGCAGATCAGAGTACACAGATAATATTGTGAAGCAATCCAGGAATGTTTTATTTATTCACAACCAAATGGGAGGAAAATCTGACTGTTAAAGGGAGAACATTGATTTCTAGAATTTTTTTCTCCCTAAAACAAAATGTATACAAAGAAATGTGGCATAGAATAGTTCATATTTAAAGTCTCCAAACAATACTACCCATGTTTACAGCTGTGACCTAAAAGAGTAAAAAGAAATGGTCTAATTTATCAATTTTCTTATAGAGGTTTAGAGAAATACTCTGAATTTAGTTAAAAATCCTTATTTTCATTTAGATAAACCATAGGCATACATATGTTCACAGCTACTTTTCAGATGTAAGGCTGATGAAAAGTTGATCTTTTATCTGAAATCACCACTAACTTTTTCCTGTCTGCCTACTCTTTCTGACAACAAGATTTAATTGGAGGTATTTATTTCTTTGTACTCACTTTTATTACACTTTCAAAGTGTAACTACACCTGGGTCCAGTGAACTAAGCTTATTTCAGTAGAAAACAAATACTTTTATTTTCTTTGGGGGGAAATGTAATACTGTTAAAACAGATTTTTTTTTTCCAGTTACCTTTAATTTTTACATAATTAATTTATACTATTTTCTCTTTTTGTGCTTTTTTCTTCCATTCTTATTTTTTTCTGTTTCTTAATGTCTATATTCTGACTATTGAAGAAATATCTACTTGGCTTTTTGTGACTAAGCAAGCTATTGAAACTCTTCGACATTGTTGTCGGCTTCAAAATTTCAAAAAATTATTCATGTCCTTGAAAAGAACCTGGTGTGAGAAATTGGATTAGCTCTTGCAATCTGTCTGATGATATCTCAAAGGGGATGTAACAAAAACCCATTTACTCACATTCATCCATTTGGTAAACCTCCCATATTCTCTGTATATATCTTTCCTCTGTCTCTCACTCTTTCATTTTATAACTGTGGAGAAGGTTTAATATTCCTCTATTTTTAGAGAGGTTCATAATTAGGATAGCTATTCCTTTTTCCATTTACTCCACCTCAAAAATTGCCATTCTTTTCATATGGTCTGCCACTCAAGTGAAAGAGCTGCACAGTCATGAGAGAGACCACATTACGTGAAAATGGATTCTTTTTTTCACTCAACAGTTTATTGATCTTCAAGGGCAACCAATTTGTGCCAGCTGTCATCTCTTCCTGTTAAAATTATTAGTTTTCACCCACCTTGGTAACTTCTTTTTGGGTTGTCAAAATTTGTCAGCCACCTCCTGTGACCATCTCAAATCCAATTTGGGTGAGGAGAAAGCCTGGAGCCCCATAAACCTCTCTGCTTTAACATACAAAGAGTACAGTAGATGCTTAGTTTCCATTACAAAAAGAAATTATCTCCTGTGGAGAACAGAGAGTTTCATGTGAAAGCTGTCTCTGCTAGGATAAATTCAATAGGAGGTTGTTGATACAGTGATTCACTATGTTATGAAAGTTAAACTGTTATAAAAAGGACTAGAAGATGGCAGATGGGGTTGCTTATAGCCTAATTCACAGCAGAGTCCCTTCTACTACCAAGTAAGTCAATGTTAATCCTAATGGTACAGTCAATACAGGGAGAATTGCCTCATGTAACACTTAATACTTTTTTTTTTTGTCAAATCAGCAATCTCAGCCTAATATTCCCTAGGCAGAAATAGAGGGCATAGCACAGTAATCACAAAAATACTTAAAAGGGCGGCCAGTGTCTCCATTTTACGTGAAATTAGACACCTCCTGATATCCATTTCAAAACAAGCTTTAAGATTTCAAGTTCTGGTTACAATGAATTCTTACCCTGTTTAACTGCTTTAAGTGGTAAGCATTTTTTGAACTATTGTTCACAAAGCAAGTCCCAGACTCTGTGCAAAGCAATTAGTACTGGAAAGAAACCCTGCATCAAGAGGGTTAATATTGTTTTTCCTTGAAGGTTTCTTCAGTGGCAATGAGATCAGTAATTCATTTGTCTAAGAATAAAAAAGACTCAATCAGAATGGCTTGACTGTAGTAGTCAAAAGAACTCCTAGGACTAGAAATTTGCTTTTCTAAGTGCTCTTCAGCTTAGAAAAATCTATTTTATCCCTTTCTTCTTGTCAGAATTTTTTAGGTTGAGAGAACCTAAAATAAAATTTCAGGCTTCATTTTTGGCAAGAACAAGCCTCATCCTGCTTTGCTTTCCCTCGTGCAAATTAATGTAATGGGTTTGTCTCTTTACTCTTGTCAGAAACAAAGTGCACTGTTTCAAGCTTCGGTTGTATGACAGTCATTCATCCCTTAGTTCACATTCAGAATAGTGATAGTTGCTTGTATCAAACCATTTGGGCAGATTTTTAAAAAAATTATTTAATAAGATCATGGAACTTTGTAAATTCCATTTGCCTTACCCAAGAAAATAAAAACACTCACATAACTACATATTTCTGTGGTTTGGATTTGGATGGGACTATATTGTTCTTGCTTGGACTCTAGAGCCTAAAATATCATGGGAATAAATGTTTAATCATATATTTTTAAGGTCAAATCAACAGTCTGGACAGCTACTCAATGGACCAGCATTCATTCTTAGGTTATCTTCCTTCCTTTGCTACACACAGTGAACACAGATCCCATCTTGTAAATACACTTGTCTTTTAGAATCCTTCTCTAGTCAAGTTACTTCTGTTGCCTTTTCTCCCCCACTTTGAATTTTTTGTGTGACTTTACTGTGTCTTTGTGCCTGTTGCATTGATTTCTAGTCTAAATCTCATCTTAGAATATGACTTTTTTTCCTACACTATTTCAGACAACCTGTAGATTTTTCCATTAAAGTATTACTCTTCCCCTTAGTTTTTCAGACCATTGAAATTGACAGTGCCTTTTATTCTCAAAATGGCAACTGTGTTAAGCAGTAAATACAAAATTTATATAAATTTTTAAAAGACAACAAAACCCAAAAAACAATGTCCCAAACCTTTACTAATAAATTAAGTGAATTATACTTTAGTGGCACAAAAGATGGAGAATGTGGAGGGAAACAGTTTACAGGTAAGATAAAGATAATTCCAACCACTAAAGTCCTCAGAAGCTGCTTCATATTGTTTGTATACTGTTGTGCTCATGATAGGTGGCAATTACTTCGGGATTCTTGAATATCACTGTGTTCCTGGCCTTGTTTGTTGCCAAGAGCCTTCTCCATCTTTTGGCAACTTCAGTTATTTTACCTACAGCCAATCTCCCCTAGCTCAGTAAATTATTTCCCTGACTGTTCCTAAGAACTCCCATATCTAATGAGTAATAAGTCAAATCAGATTCACCACTAAGCAAAGAGAAGGAAGAAATCCTGCCCTGCATTCTGTCAGTGTAGGAATTAAAATATTTTTAATCTTTCTTTCTTTCTTTCTTTCTCTCTCTCTTTCTCTCTCTCTTTCTTTCTTTCTTTCTCTCTCTCTTTCTCTCTCTCTTTCTTTCTTTCTTTCTCTCTCTCTTTCTCTCTCTCTTTCTTTCTTTCTTTCTCTCTCTCTTTCTCTCTCTCTTTCTTTCTTTCTTTCTCTCTCTCTTTCTCTCTCTCTTTCTTTCTTTCTTTCTCTCTCTCTTTCTCTCTCTCTTTCTTTCTTTCTTTCTCTCTCTCTTTCTCTCTCTCTTTCTTTCTTTCTTTCTCTCTCTCTTTCTCTCTCTCTTTCTTTCTTTCTTTCTCTCTCTCTTTCTCTCTCTCTTTCTTTCATTCTTTCTTGCCTGCCTGCCTTCCAGAAATTATAGCAACCAAATTAGAATACAAGATGTTTTGTTTCCCTACCTCAGCATGCCCTGACTAGTTCTTCACATCCTTTCTCCTTCTTACAATTATGTAGCCCTTCTCCAAAAGATAGTAAGCAAGTCTAGATGAAACTGCTGTACATGTTGCCTCACTTCAGCCAAGGTGAGGGGACTAATTATGTACTTATCTATATGACATGTTCTAGGTGAGAATAACAAAGTATTCTTATATGAATAAGCAGAATATTAATTTCTTCCTCCCTCATTCCCTTTTTTAAATTAATGATTCTTTCCTCTTCTTGCCTGTCTGGTTTGTCCTACAGAAATCTTCTAAAGACATAATGATAGAAATTTGCAAATTATGTGTTAACAATAAACACTTATTTTATAATAACCTAATTAAATTCAACACATTAACTAATTGCGAGCTTTCTATAAACACCAAATGTTCCACAACAGATACTAAAGCTTGTAAAAAAGGTATTGAGCTTCAGCTAAACATGTCATTTTAGGGGACTTTTTCTGATGTCAGGTTATAGAATTTAGCACATTAGCTTTGTTGCAGTGAAGAGTTGAACACAACCACAAGGCTTGGAATAAGCATAGGTATCTGTGTGAAAGAGGAAGGTTACAAATACAAAAGTGTGCATGTACACAGAGATCTTGCGTATCTATTTTAACTTCTGTGCTTGAATTTCAGATCCAGGGTGTGAACTCAGGGTAGAAAGTGACATTTATTTAAACAGATGTATTTTATTAACTCATATTTTCAAAAGCCAAGAGAAAGTCTCTCTTGTAGCAAACTGATTTTTATTTGTGGTAACTCCTCATCCCTCTGTTTTACTTTTGCTTTTTCCTTTCTTGTTATTTCTCAATATACAGCAGTCTTTTTTACTGCCAAGACTAAAATCACCTTCTTGGATGCCCTTATGCTTCATTGTAGTGTTCTATACCTCATAAATTACATATGTTTTAAAACTAAGAACAAATTAAAAAAAAAAAAAAAAGCTGTCTGATATGCCAAAACCAAACCTGTTAATAAAGAAAAGCAGGACTTTTTTTCTATAACATAGAAGTATTTGTCCTTTTCAAATCAGTGTTTCACATGAAAATCATACCATTTATATTACCTGCTCCTTTAAGTGTCCTTGCTTAAGTAAAATAGGCTATTAATAAGGCAATATAAGACTAGAAAGAGCTCCTAACTGCTCATTTAACACTTATAGTAAAAATTATAAGTACTGTTCCTGATTTTATATATCCAAATAAAGTGTAATTCAGTGACAGAAAATGTTTTAAAAAACAGCTAACCTTTCTGAAATCTTGATAAATATTAACTTAAAAATGTCTAGCAGCAGTTCCTGTTCTCTTTAGTGCCAGAAAAGAATTTGACAGACTAAGGAAGGATTATCCATTTAATACACTAGATAAATTTGGATCCAGAAACAAATTTTGTAAATGGATTAAATGCTTACTCCTAGAAGCATGGCTTACTGGGCTAAGTATCAGGACTGAAATCCCCCCAATCCTTAAACAACAGCTCTGAATCTTTCTCACCCTCGTTCTTCTTCCTTCAAAAGGATGGATAGTTCACAGTTATTTCAGGCTAGATTTTGGTAATCGCTCTCCAGCTGAGACCTCTGTTTGCACAGAATTCAAGGCTACTGACAACATGTACTTTCTATGATCCTTTCCTTTCCTTTCCTTTCCTTTCCTTTCCTTTCCTTTCCTTTCCTTTCCTTTCCTTTCCTTTCCTTTCCTTTCCTTTCCTTTCCTTTCCTTTCCT
>VZTI01003411.1:657941-702342 GCA_013397865.1 Struthidea cinerea
CCCCTTCCCCTTCCCCTTCCCCTTCCCTTTTGATTCTGATGTGATTTATTTTCCCTCATTTAAATGAGATCTTCAGAAGCTTAATACAAGTTAAACAGCAGTATTAATACTAGTGTGCCTAGCTCTAAACACCATGGAACCATCAGGAAATATCAGAGCTATAATACATTCCTGCTGTTTGGCTTTTACAGTTGAGAAGTTCTAAACTGAAAGGATTTTGGGTAGCTGTAGATCTTTGTGCAATGAAATTCTTATTGGGAACTTTGGATTTGTTAATCCTTTTAAGTCGTAATAAATACTTGGAAGAAGTATTTCTTCAAAAGCAGAGAAGAGGGAGCCTCTAGAAAGGCAGAAATTACTTTTAAATTAAAGATAAAAAATATCTTTATCTGTTGCCCAGTAGATTAAAGTAATATTGCAACTATTCAGTATCTCAGGAAAGAAAAAAGGAAACCAAAGGAATGGTTAGCATTTTTAATCTACCAATCTTATTTAAAAATTAAATCATGCTGGCGTAGGACTGAAAGCCAGAAAATAAGGGGAATTTTGAAGGAAAAGTGGTGAGCATTAGCTGTTTTTCAAGGTTATTCAGTTTGGCTGTGCAAAAGTGCTAATTTGATAATTTTTCTGTACAGAATTCTAAAATACCACCCTTGCAAAGTGAGGATTTTTTGGCTTATGTTTTATTTCAGATCTTTAGTTGATGGCTCTACACATGAGAGGACAGAAGAGTATAATTCACAAAATATGGTGTGGCAGAAAAATTCCTGTAGACACTTTTAGTTAGTTTTGCTAACTAAACTAGGAGACTAGGAGAAGGAGCTGGCAAGCAAACATTGTAACTCTAAAAGAATGCCATAATCTAATGAGAATACTTTTACCACCAGGCTCATTTGAATCTCATAACTTCTGGTACAAACTGTTGTCAATTCTTTCACAAGCAGCCTTAAATCAAAGGCAGACCAGGTGTCAGCAGTAGAGTTTTGAAAGAAAGGGTAGCACGTGATAGATACTACTAACAGCAGGGACACTGTGGGTAATGTTAACAAAATTGCCCATTAGTACTGCACACTATTCAGAAAGAGTACAAGGCTCTTGAATATGTCAGTGAAACTTGGGAATAGCAAGACGAAATTTCTTAAAAGTGGTAAAACCAAATGCTGCAATGTTTGAAAGACTAAATATAAGTTTTCAGAGCAACAAATAATGGCTGGATGCAAGCATGAGCGTGACATTTAAAAAAATAAACAAAAAAAAGTCAGTTAAATGAAGATTGGTTGATAAATAGCATAAAATCAGTCATCTTTGTGATTCTGCAAAGTTATATTCACTTAGAAGTTATTCTTTTTGATGTCAAATTAGTTTTTCTCCTGACAAATGCTTCATTCACTTACAGATCAGGGAATTACGGATGACAAGAAACACACTAGCAAGGAGTTATGCTTTTGAATTTAATCTGAAGTTAAAATGGATTTATGGCATATTTCTGTCATTCTACATCTCAACAAAATCGATTAATAAGATGTATCACCATCATATTATAGGCTGTCCATATCACCCCAAGACCACCATTCTGTATTTTGTGAGTCCATGTATTGGTGCAAGACTTACTATTCTTGTTAAAGCAGTTTCAAAGAATCAGCTGGGAGTCTTGATAAAAGAATTACAACAGCAGCTGGTAGCTGCCAAGGACATGCATTCTCTTCGAAGACATTTTTGATGCTACAAGATGCTTGGAAATTGTCTTAATCACAAATAGAAGGGTGCTGGCTTTCTCAATAACAAATATTTTTCTCTGATCCGCATTCCGCAATTGTTTCTGAGGAGTCTCTGTGGTCAGCAGAGGAGCACCTTTAAAGAGTGTCAAAAGCAATTATCTACTGAAAATCAACACAAACATTGGTTTAAATTGCTGTTGCTTAAATGAGACTGACAGAGTCAGATAAAATTCCCTCTATAAAATACCAAAAATGCTCCTTATATTGATTAGCATATACTGTAGATATTAGTTTTTTTACGGGCTTTTAGGGCAAAAAAATTAATCTGTCTGTGACCTGAAAAGTACACCATCTCCCTCATCCTCCCCCACCCCCATCCCCCCCCCCCAAAAAGCACAACCCAAAACAGTACTAGAAACAAAAAGCAGAAGGATATTTAGGATAGTTGGCTCATTCTCTACTCTCAAAATAGAGTGAGATTTAGTAGTGGCAATATTTTCCTAGGCGTTATAGGGGAGCAAAAAACAGTGAAAATGAGGCTGAAGTCTGTTCATGGTAATAACATTTGTTAACACAACAGTGTTCAGGATATAAGCTGTTAGAATCATAGCCTTGCTGTTTAATTCAGATAGGCAGAAATCTCTGGAGCAATCCCCTTGTCAAACCAAGGACAACTTCAAAGTCAGACATACCTTTAAATTTAGATCAGATTCCTCCATGTCTTTTTGAATCCTGTTTTGAGTACCTCTAAAAATGGATGTTCCACATCCACTTTGAATATCCTCATGGTTAGAGAAAAAAATTGTAATTTACAGAAAGAATTTCTAATAATGAAAACTCCCCTTATTTCCTCCTCCTTTATTACTGATAATGCCATTTTTTGATACTTTAGTAAAGGAATTGCATTTATTTTGTCTCTACAGTTCCAGATACCTACATACTTATAGATGATAGGAAAGTCCAATGAATTCATTCCATGGAGCTCAATGACCATAATTCTGAATTGCTCTTTTGAGAATAATCTTCTTCTTCCTATCTTCTCTCTTTACTTTATAGGACAAGAATGAGAAAGAGGAAGACAACAAAATCAAACCCTAAAAAACCTCCTATGATAAGAAACTATGATTATAAATTATACTGTCAAGTTCTTATTGATCCACTTAAAGGCACATTGACCTTTAATATTAATGTGCTTAGCTACAAATGTCATTGGAAAAGACTGTAATACTTAATCTTCAATGACATAAAATGTGCATGTCTACTATGAACAAAACCACAGGCAGTAGTGAAGAAATGTAACCTTAATTACATCATCTACTTGTCAGGAAGCTCTCAGCATTTGCTATTATGAAAAATGGGGATTAAGGGTATTACCAGGCCAAAAGGATACTATTCGTCATGGAAAGATATTACTGTGAAATAAAAAATAATTAGATTTTTGTTGCAGACAGGAAAGGTGGTTAAATTATACATGTTTATTTCAAAAGATTAATATCAGGATGCTCTTGATATATAATGAGAAGTAACAGCATGATAGCTTACAACAGTAAACAGAAAAGAGTATATTGATTAGTTTATCTGCCTGTAATTTATTTTCTTATAGGATATAAAACACAGCTTAGAAGGTGTAACCTTTATTCAGAGATGCTGAACAGAAATACCATTATCTGTGCACAAACTGACTCCAAAACCATATTTTTCAAGAGTTAGAGGCTCTTAAGAAGTGGAGATTTTTGGACTGTGCTGGGTGCAGGTGCCCAGATGCTGGCAACAGGGTGCTGCAGGGGTGGCCTCCACAAGAAGAAGCCACAATTTCCCCATGCCTGACACAGCTGGTTCCAACAGAACCACCGCAGGGCACAGCTGAGCCCAGCAGCCACCACGGCAGCACCCCTGGGAAAAGATATTCAAGAACTGGTAGAAAATGCTGGAGGGAGTGCAGGGGGTGTGCTGGAACAACACTCATCTCTTCCCCTTGGGCCACACTATGACCTCAGAAATATTCATTAGGCCTTGGCCTTGATGAACAGCACCTGGGCTAAGCTGCTCTTGAGCTTATCAGAGACACTGTCTGTTCCCAGGAACTTGTGCTGTCCAATGAGTCCCCTTTAAATTGTAGATCAGTTCCAGGACTAAGTTTGGCAAGGGGGTTCATTCTGAACGTTGTGACTCAAAGTTTGAGATTCTCCCTTATTCCCTTTTATTCTTACCCTTTCCTACCCTTACCCTTTTTCCATCCCCAGCTTCTGCATAGGTCCCTTTACACTGACTTTTATTAAAGAGTGATTGATTTCCGATTTTAGTCTGATTTTTCTCTCTGGGCTTTAAACATGTAGTAAGTCATAGAGTAAACCTTGTCAATGAACTTTGTCGTGCTTTCACTTTAATATTAAACTACTTTGTCAATATCTTTACCAGTGATTCTTTGAGGGACTTAAAACACTCATTCACAACAGGTGGAGAAAAAAAGCTACAAGAGAGAAAAAAAATTGTGAGAGAAGGTGAGAGAAGAAGGAGAAGGAGAGGCATCCACTGGAGCAGGCGAAAAGTGTCAGGACAAAAGAGCAGGAGAGAGAAATTGCTGTGTGCTGACTACAACCCACCTGACCCCATGCTAGTCATTTGGGGGAGAGGTAGAAGAGTCTGGAGGGAAGCTGAGCTTGGGACAGTGGGGAGGTCAGATATTGCTTTAATGTTCTTTTCATTTGTCTCTACCTGAATCAATTTTAATTGGTAATAAATTAATTTTCCCCAAATCAAGTATGTTTTGTCCATGACAGCATTTAGTAAGCAGTCTCCTTCCAGTTCTCTTCCCTTGTCCCACAGAGGAGTGGCAGCGAGCAAGCAGCTGGTTGGGAGTTTGGGCCTTAGTCAAAGCTAACCCACCACACTGGCTGAGATGGGGAAATTAGGTTTCCCTTACCTAAAATTTCTTCTCTATTTTATATCTAAAAACAATTTTTTTAAGACCACACATGGAATACTGAGCTAGTTAATTGCTTCTTCTAAGCCAAAAGTAAAACCCAAAAGAGGTGACAGGTCATTAAGTTGTAGTGGTATTCAATGGATGCATAAACTTACTGAAAGAATTCAGACTAAGAAACTGTTTGGATTACCAGTGCTGATTTGTTTTGGTTTTGTTTTTTTTTTTTTTTAATTGCATGTAACTTTATTTTTCTTATTTTGTCCTCTTCATATCAATGTATGTATATATGTATTAATACAGTCTGAGGTGTCAGTAGGAAGTAAAGAATATTGCCAGTGACCAACATCTTGTTTCATATTGCTGAAAGACTTAGAAAATACTCAGATAACATTACAAGGCAGTCATTCCCAGTGGTCCTTGGGGATCCCTTCCAACTAAGCATATTCTGTGATTCTGTGATTGTGAAAAATTATAAAGAAAAAATAAAATAAAATAAAAATAAAATAAGATATAAAACTGTTGAACATTGCTAGCTCAAGATAAGGAAGCAATTAGATTAAATGATAATGGCAGTTGAAATGATAAATAGGTTACAATCAGGTGAAACTTTAGCATACTGAAACTCACTTTGAAAGCTGGCATGTATGACTTGTTGCAGTGTATCAAAAAGATATGCAATCTGCTCAAGTTCAGTGGTGTGTAAATGTGGTATTCACAATCTGCATATATTTCAAATGACAGCACTGATCATGTGTTTCATTTTTTGAAAATTATATTCAATGTACACAGAGAAGCTAGCAGCAGAAACATTTACCCACTTATTTTTCATCCACTCTCCTGAACTATTATGTTGTTATGACAGATAGATCTTAGAACGGATTACATGGAGACATCAAGTTTAAAGTAGCAAACATCATTTTCTCAAAGCAGTATCATAAGTCATAGTCCATTATATGATACAGTACAGAATGGAGCTGAACCTACTGAGGGAAAGCTACACAATCTAATTAACATTATTCCAAATGTTCCTGTCATTTTTAATAAAGAAATCCATAGAGACTTATAAAACTCGTTTCATGATTTAATGATACCAGAAAATCACAAACTGAGCTAACATAAATTGCTGTAGTGCTTTCATTCAGCTTTGTTGAAACCCCAAACCTCTGATAAACAATTTTTCAATTAAAACAGTCAGAATGAAAATTATATTCATAAATATGTACAAGAACACAGTTACATTTGCTAATGTCAGTTATGTGAAAATTAAAATTAGTGTCAGCTTTGAACAGACAAATTAGGTTGTTAGGAAGACCTATTAGACTATAAGATAATTGTTAGAGATGATTATCCACTTGTTAACAATGCTGTGGAAGTTTGAAGTATTCTCAAGGATAATTTCTTGCCTTCCCTAAAAGGGGGTTTTCTCCTTTGTTTTTGTAGTCACTAAACCTAATCATTTCAATTCTGAGAATGGAAACTAGTTACACCCTAGAGCCAGTGCTATACTTAAGGCACACAATCAGTGACATTATCATTAGAGGAGCAGATGCTCAGTTTTCCCACTGAGTTCAGAGATTCTGAAAATCCCTTCTGTTTCTGAAAAACCATTCTCTTTGTCGCAGTAGATAGAGGAGGCACCGAGCTTCAGAGCAGCTTTGAAAATGTTGGACTAAAGTGTAACTCTTTCCCTGTCAGAGGCTATAATATTTCACATTGTCTCAATGATTCCTTCCTTTTCTGTGTAACACTAGAATTTTAGAGATCAAACCCTATCTGAGCTTACTGAAAAACCAGAAATTAAAAACTGTGTTTCAGTCATGGTATCTAACCTGAAATTCATTTGTATGGGGATATGTCCATGAAGTATGGGAGCAGGGGTAGCAGATTCACTTATGTTCACTCCATTCCTTCTCATTCAGGGCTAAGGCATACCCTGGCTATGAAAACGGGACCAAACAAAAAATTAGACATAGGTTTAAATTAGTATTATTCATACTATACATATTTTATGCCTTTATTCAATCAACTCAAGCTTCTGAATCTGGTATGGAAAAGTAAATTGGTGTACTATAATTACCACTGCTCTATGACCAGGTAAAGAATACTGGGAAATAGACATAGTATTATTTTTTCTCAATAACCCTAATAACACAGTCAGTGATGTTGCCAGTTTCAGTAGGAAAATTCTCCAGTGACTTGCCATTGCAGTTAAGGAGTAAATTCCTACTTAGTTTTCAAAGCAAAGAGGAAACAGGAAGGGACTAAACTTCTCTGAAGATGAGTGCCTCCTATTCTTGATTGAAAATCTTTCCCATCTTTCATTTTAGTGATCCCTTTTCACTCCACACAACTTTTGGCATAACTGATTCCAGCTGTCATTTTTCACAGTGACTATTAGGGAAGAGAAGCACACAGTCCCAGAAAGCACACTGTGGTGACACGTACGACCCACCTGGCAGCAGCCTAGAAAACGTTAATGAAAACTTTAATTGTTAATCTTTGAGATGAAAAAGACAATTAGAAACAAGTGCTGCAACAGACTATATGAGCAGCAGTCTCAGGAGGAGCTGTTGAGAATTTAAGCTATGATGAAAAAGTACAGTGCGATGAAAATAATCTGCTAAGTAAAGGAAGAAAATCCACAGAATTCACGGAAGATAAGCGATATAAATATACTCCTGACATTTATCTTGACCTCTCTGACAAGACACCTGAAGAAGAGTAAAGGCTTTGTTTTTAACTCCAAGAGATGTAGAAAGGAGCTGAGGATAAAGGCTCTGAAACTGACAGCCATCTTGCATTTGTGAAAATCCTAACTAATTCTGTTATCTGAAAGATATCTGAAAGGTTATCTGTTCCTTACACGGGTAGAAAGATCACATATATATATTGAAAAGACTGTTATACCAGACATGAGATGGTTGCAGCTCACTGCCATATAAAAGCTGAGGACAGATCAAATATTAAAACTCCCATTGAAATTGTTGGTAAACGTGCATATATGTTCAAAAAGAATAAGGTACTAACAAATATTTACTAGCTTGCAATAAGACATTTTGTCCAAAAATGTTGTTCAGACAACCAAGAGTGAGCATTTACTGTTGACTGATGGGATAGTATTTTACCTGCTGTCATTAAAAAAAATAAAAAGAGACAAATATAATAATTGCTACCTTTAAATACTGTTTAGTGGGCATATGTAAGAATTTAAAACACTTACTTTAAAGTCTAAAACCTAGTGTCCTACACTGACTCTTATTTAGCCTGAAAGTGCCACTTTGACATCTGGTCTCCATTTCCAATGTACAGCAACTTTTACGCTAACAGGTAAAACATTTTCTGGAACTCTGATTCAAAGCATTTTTAAAATATTTAATAAGAATACATTGTGAATGTATATCTGAATGCAGGAATCTTAAAATGAATAGATACAATCTGCAAAGATCTTAAATCGACTTTTGTAACCATACGTTACTGCAAATTTTCTAGATAAATTTTCTGAATTGCCTGATACTTCTCTGAAGCATTTTAAATTAAAACATTTCCTTTGAATTTTAATTTAACGTAAGCAATCCTGAAGCAGCAGACAGTGTTTTTCAACATGAAACATTGAAGTGTTCTAAATGAATCTTTAGCAGCAGGATGCATGAAAGTATGCTTCTACTCATACAATCTTATGCCCAGACACAATTATCCATAAATTAGATAACCACTAAGTATTATGTCCCTCTGGAAGCACGCCAATAGAAAAGTTTATTTGCGTTCTTATTCTGACCCTCAATGTGCTTTCAACTTCTAATTTCCTACTTCTATCCTGAAAATTAATGATCAATACAGCACTGAGTAATACCAGAACAAGGCAATCCAAAATACAGCAAGGACTTTTGACCTGTTGCTTAATACGGTAACTTTTCTATACTATGAAGGGAAAGAGAGGTTTTGGGTGTTTTTTTCCTGCAAAAGGCTACAATGGATCTGATATATGTTTCCACTTTGATAATTGAGCATTGCTAGTTATTCCCTGAATTTGGCCTTTCCTATTACCTGGACAAATCACTTTTTAGTGATGTCACACAATTGTAAAGCTTAAAAAAAAAAAAAAACAGGTAGTTCAAATATACTTAAGTGTATAGTATATAAAATGTCTTTCTTTTTTAACTTAATGGGACTTACGAATACTTTTTGGTTGATCTTTCATGGTAGATACTTAACATAAGTTCTGTTATTTTTTAGGAACAAAAGTTAATCTAACTAATCTATGACCTCAGAAATCTTTCTAATGAATGTTACTAGGCTTGCTC
Source organism: Struthidea cinerea (assembly GCA_013397865.1). NCBI lineage: Eukaryota > Metazoa > Chordata > Aves > Passeriformes > Corcoracidae > Struthidea > Struthidea cinerea. Next base: position 666,887 of record VZTI01003411.1, read on the forward strand.
AAGCTTCAGCCTTCTGGCATCTCACCTGTCTTACAGGAGTTGCAAGGGAACTCCTGAAGGTTTGGCAGGTTAAGCCAATTCTCAGAGTGACCCGGGGAAAATTTGCTTAAGCTAGACTGCTTAGATAATGTTTAATCTAAACTTAAATTCATACACACTTATTGATAGTGTTACTTGTCTGATACTCCAACACAGAAAGACGACTTGAGTCAAAAAATCTTACAGGCATTGTCTGTCACTGTCAGTTTTCTGTCCCTGCCAACAATCAGAAAATTTTGCTTGGCTCTTCTTTTAAGCTATTTATAAATAATATTTTCACTGTATTTTCTCTGATTTCTATGTCGTGCTTCATGCTGAGTCTCAGATTTTCCTATCATTGGGCCTAAATACTTTTCTAAGTTTGTGTACTCTAAAAGCATGCTCTAGAAACACATTCTAAGCATCAGTATGTTTATTATACTTATTCTTGCTTTTGCTAGTTTTTATGATCTATTTGTTCAACATTTTACAACCAGAGGAAAGCAAGCACAAACATATTAGTTTTAGAAGCTGTTTGTTGATGTTATTGGAAATAGAGTTACGGTTTCGTCTGAAAAACATGAAAGAGTAATCTTTGAAACTTTTAAATATCTTTAATTCAGATTGAAATAATTACAAATAACAGTCTAGAAAAAAACTTCATATTTTGCCAAACCATAGTCATAGAAGTAATGAAATTGAAATCAAATGAGATCCACTCAATAATTTTTCATTTGACTTTGGTTAGGCCACTTGAGAAATTTACAAGTTTACCTTTAAAGCAATTACCTGATAATTCACATAGCACATTTCTTTTCTCTTCTTTGTTCATGATTCTTCTATCTTTTGAAACATCTTTAATTAAAACAAGTTAGCCACTGGGATCTTTATCTAAAATCACTTCTACTTATCTTATTTTGTTCAGAGATGTCATACAATTTGAGATTGGACTCAATAAATACAGCCTTGAGGAAGTAGCAGCTGTGCTTCTTTTTCACCTGTGCCTACTTTTTGTAAAAGTATCTGATTGTGTCTTTAATGTACCAAAAGCTTAGTGAATCTAGGTTAAGTCCCAAGAGTCTGACAAGTACCAAGCTGCTTGCTGAATTTTACAATTGGTTGACTCAATAAGAATACAGAGTTATCAAAATGGAGAAATGTGCATTTATGAGCACGTGTTACTTCAAATTATCCTAAAAGGAATGTTAAAATTCTTTCTCATGCTCCTCCACTCCTTCTCCTCATCCTGACAAACCTGCACCTGAACATAATTATTAATGCCATCAACCACTTAGTATGTACTTACTTTAAATTACAGTTCTGAAAGAACCAAAAGACAGAACCTTAGAGTCCAAATCTTGGGGCCTCTGATATCATCAGACATCATAAATGTGTCTTTTCCTGATGTTAACATTTCCACACATAATTGGTAAAAATAACTAATCCCACCAGCTCTGGTTCATCACAGATCTCTTGGCAAGGCTGAGGCATATTATTATATCCTAAACTTCTGTTGTTACCAGAGCTAGTGGAATTAACTGTTAGCAGCCACCCAAAAGAAGACTTTAATGTGTTTCACTTGCATGAGAACAATGAACTGTGTCACTATGCAAAACAAATAAGGCCTTCAATGCCAAATGCTGATTTCTGTGATTTTATACCTTACAAGATTCATCCACTTATATCATGGTACCTGCTCCTTTCATAAATGCGTATGTGCGTGTGGATGACGTGAGACTCACCATGAGTCAGTCCAGCTTTGCTTTCCTTTGAGCAACAGATCACTTTGCTGCTAGTTACACTCCAACCTGTGTGTAATACACTATTTTCTGGCTGAAAACATTTAACTCAGCAAGCAAATTTCACTCACACCTTCCACATAAAGTAGGACTTTTCACTGCCCTTGAAAGGTCAAGTATTCACTTGTTTCTTTCTCCTTCACAGTAAATAGAGAATTTCAAAAATAATGTAGTGTGGTTCTCAAGGAAAAGGCACTTAATTTGAGATGGAGCATTCTAAAATTGTTTTGAATCAAATTTGGTTTTTCCAAAAGAAAAATTAATTATAGCATAAAATCTATCTTTAGCAGAAGGTGAAGTGCTAAAGTAGAAGCAAATCTTGACTCTCTGCCAAAGACAGGTAAAGCAATCTTTCTAAATACTTATTTCATAATGGTTTTACAATTTTCAAGACTCTTAATAGTGCAAGAGGTGAAAATAATGTGACATTTCATGATGCAATAAAGAATATTTCAGTTTTATTTTCTATTCTGTCTCCTTCGTCACTAATGGTCTCGAATTTAAGAACTGATACTTGTTAAACTTTAATATTCTGGAATTAAACATTCATTTCTGTGATTTATTATTTTCAAAATATGGTGAGGGTGGGGGTTTCCCAGGTGCTCACAGCAACAAATCAGAACCAAACAAACAAGTCACAGAAACAAAACACACGGGAGAACTAAAAATAAATAAATACAGCACTGATGGTAACATTTCCCAATATAAAAATTATTCATTATTTATAAAGAAACCAGGAATTAAAGCTAAAGAAGAACCAGGCACACAGTTCTATTTTTTGTCATCATACATCAAGGACTTATACATAAAAATATGTCAGAGTAGACATACACATTCATAGATATAACACTTAGAATATCAATAGAACTGTGCACATATATATATATATATGATTTTTTAATCTCTTCAAACAAGTTGTAATGAAATACATTTCTCAGAAACTTTAATAGGAAGCTGAAACTATTTGTCATAAAAAGAAAAATCTTGAAGACCTATTATTCCTGCCTCCTCCGTCTGCACATTTTCCAGTTACTTTATTAGCAGCTGTGTTACATGTATGTAACATGATGTCCATGTCCCAACATTATGGCTTAATAACATGCGCTACATTGTCTCTTTGTCTGGCTGCTGGGCTGGCTAGCTCGGGGGTGAGATCCCAAGCAGCTCAGCAGAGCAGCTGCGACCACGATTTTAAGCCGGCCGAGCTGGCTGTGATTTTCCCTTTGCTGGCAGCGAGCTCTCCAGGCGATGCAGCTACGTCCAGGGGAGATCCGGGTTGGACCCCCCGGGCTCTGAGAACAAAGGAAGGCGAGAACGGAGACGCTGGAGGTGGCACGAGGGGTTTATTCTCTCGTCCCCTGCAGCAGTCTGACTGGGGAGCTCCTGGCTTGCCCCAGGGACCCGGGGACGGGACAGGGGCTTACAGAAACATCCTATGGGAAAGGAAGGAGCCCGGGGCCAGCCCATAACCCTTGGCACTGTGTGGGGGAAAGGGAAACCGGGGTGAACCAATACACATTTGTATAGAGGGAACATTAACCGAGGGGGTTTTCCCAGGCGCAGCTCCGTCCCTCCAAGCCCTAGGCTGGCGTGTTTTGCCAGGACACCCCAACAGTACATAAAAATTTTTGCATGAAAACTTTAATTTTGAATCCTGAAATAGCATTTTCAGCTGTGTGGTGGGTAATTTAGTGATTTTAATGTGACACTGATAGCATCTAATGACACTACTTGCACATCCATAGCTGACCGGGAATAAAAAAGTTAAGTCCAACAGGGGGAAAGTTGTAAGCAGCAATTAGAAATGTTCTGGTACCAGGAACTGTAAAAAATCTGCCTTTCTTCCTCAGAAGAACTGATATGATGGTAAGAACCCTGGCAAAACATGGTCCTTTTCACCCCACATTGCACACTCACAGTCTGTTCCACTCTTTTTAACCTCCTTGACTGAAAATCTATCCTCAGTGACAGGAAGCCCCCTTTTACTGTGTTTTTTCTCTTTCCTTCTTCTGTTCTTACACTTGTGAACCTTTCTAAAAGTACAGGAGGGCCATTGTGCACACAGTTCAAACAAAGGCAATGGATATGGCATTGTCTGTAAGATTATCAGAGTGGACTTGTGAGGATAATGAAGGCTGACCTTATCTACAGTGATGAGACCAAGGTCAGTGGAAACAGCTCTGTGGTTAACATTCATGAAACAAGGACTTTGAACCTTTTTTCAAATTATCCAACCCATTATAGTTGGCCATAATACTGACAGACTTTTTGGTGTTTCCTGTTTTTTCCTTTCTGCTTTTTCAATTTTGTTTTGTTTTGTTGATTGTTTTGGTTTTGGTTTTTGGTGGTTTTGTTTTCCTTGAATAGTGTCCTCCTTAGTCAGTTTGATTTTCAGTACCACATTAGGGAGGAAAGAAAGGGTATGAAGTGTGCCAGGGCAGAAGCTCATGCTGGAGGGAAAACTGACAGGCTCAGTATTTTATAGTTTGTTAAAAGTAGATCTCAGTCTTTGAAAAAGTGTAATTAACTTTACTGAACATGTAATAAAATCTGCATTTCCTGGTTTTTTTCCTGCCCAAAATGATGAATTGGTGGCTATTTAGCACATAAATGTCGCTGTTACGTCCGAGGCGTATAAAGAAAACGACACAGAGTCCAGGCTCATGAACAGTGGAAGCCGAAGCTTTTCTTTAATAATTTTTTGACTACTATATAGGATAGATCGCAAAAAGTGTGTTGAGTGGCAATAGGTAATTGGTTCCTCGGCCATCCACCCCTTGAGAGGAGTGGCCAAGTCCTAAGGTACCTATTCTATAATATTTTCAAAGTCGAAGCCATAACAATCTTGCAAAACAGCTTGCAAGTGCAAGAAGTTTATGAAACTGTGACCTTGTTTAAAATAGTTTACATAGGAAAGACAGTCTTCTCACAGAATATTGAGAAAAGGCTGAAGAATTTCTCTGCTTCTAGCTTTTTAGCACCTACACATAAACATGTTTACTGTTGTTCAATAGGCTGAACACGGTAAATTGAACTTTGATGATTGCTACTTTACGTGGAATGGCACCACTCTATGGCTCTGATTTCTCGAAAATTTTTCTAATCATTCAGCAAGGAAGAATGAACAATATCCTAATTACTGGATGATAGTTTACAAACAATTTTTCTGTTACCATAGAAAGTGCATTTTAAGATGTTATAAGCAATCATTTTGAGCAGTTTTAAAGTGTACGCGGACCAGTCAGTTTTGAGTACCTGTCTTTTCTTCCAAAGAACAAAAAAAATAAGAGGATGAGAGAGATGGAAGAACTGGGAGGTATTATTAAAAAAAAAAATCCCCAAAACCCTACTTAAATTTCTTAGTGAATATTAGGCTTGATTGAACGGCAAGCACTGAGGATGCACTCAGCATGAGAGCTCCAAAGTCAGCTTTATTCTTACAGTAACTTTGCAGTTGTGTCATCTTCCTTACTGACCTTTCTTATGTATTCCTGACTAGAAATCAAATCACCTGGTGATGGAAGGAGATAAGGTTGGTCAAACAGCACCTGCCTTTCATAAATCCATGGCTGGGCCAGATCTCCTGGTTAACAGGGGACACAAGGCACAAGAAGAGCTGGCCTCTTCCAATCCATGCTTCATTTCAGTACTGGAGAAATGATTAAGGGATTAGATGGGAAAACTGTCTTTCTGTGTGTTTTTGTTCCAGTCCATTACATGAGACTGGAAGTTTATTTCACTAAGATACCTTGCCTAGATCTTTATTATACAGGATAGCTAATAATTGCCATTTCCACACCTAGTAGATGATGACCAGAATCATGTCATAGATAGAAACTGCAACATCTCAAATATGGCTGTTGAAATTTCTTTTCTCATAACATAATATCTCTGTTATGAGAAACCCATACTATCTGCTGTGGTAGTGACTATTATGGAAAGCCATATTGGAAAACTGAACAGATCAATTCAAAGGGCTGGATTTTAGTCCCTTTTTACTTAACAGACTTCCACCTGTTGCTGCACAGTCTTGCTGAAATCTGAAAAAAAAAAAAAAACAAACCAAGAACTTTTTGGTCGAATATGGTATGAGAAGACAAAAAAAGGATAAAAGTCAACTTAATATCTTGTTTTCATCTCTAACACAGCTGATAAAAAAAGAACTTCTGTTAAGGGCAGCCTTTAGGGACAAGTTTTGAGTATATAACCTGCATACAAAACACTTATGATCACGCATATTTATCTCTGCTAATGAGAAAGTAAGTGTTCTATTAAATTACATTCATTTAAAAAGTCTGATAGATTGCATGTCTTAAAGTCATAATTAGGATTTGTGATTAGCTGAGACATTTCAGAAGAGGTACTTGAGGAAGCAGTAAAATAGAAAAGATATATATCAAGTTTCATTGAATAAAACACCTTGTTTGTATCAGAACCCTTCCACATGTAGCAGTAGGGATGGAATGGAAATGGCAATAATGAGATGAATTTATAGCATTATTCCAAAAGTCTCAAAAACTGGAGCTTTAAAAGAGTAACTCTCTGTCTCTTTCTATAAAAGGAGAATATATCATCTGCCAAGAAAGTGAGAATAGCCTATGAGCCCTTACAACATTTTCTTGATATTGCACCATATATCTTGGCATAAAGGTCCACGCTTGAATGTGGAATTACTGCATTGGGAAGTGTTAAAAACAAAACAATAAAGCCAATATTTATTGTTGCTCATTCTGAAGTACATCAGGATAAATGCATTCTATCCTGAATTAAAAGAAGCCAACTGGACTGTGTTGAGCAGGAACAAGCAATCAAACATGGTGGAAGACTTTTTAGGAACAGAGGGAATAGATATTATATACATTCTTAGAAACAAATAAGGTTTTGGAAAATAAGCATTTTGTTTGCAATACCAAATTCCCAGTTTGTTGTTTTGTTATTATTATGGTTATATTAATCACCATTATTACCAGCACTAAAGCATAGGATTTTTTATGTACAATATCACTAAGATATGAAAAAATTATTTCCTGTGTGTCAGCACTGAGCTAACCGAATTTGGATGCTTGACTTTGAAAATAAAAAAAAAAAAAAAATGGATAGCAGAAGAATCTAGCACAAATTTTGCTGTGCTTTCATTTTTTCTTTCTCATTTGAGGAGCTTTGCATTTCAAAATATTTTAGGAATCTACTTGTCCTTTTATACTTTATACTTGTCCTATTTAATTATTTAATTAAAGCCACTTAGATAAAATTTAATCAGGATTTTTAGCAGATAATTGAGACAAAAAAATGTAAACAAATACACTTCCAAGGAAAGTGATAACTTGTGATCATTTCTGTGGTGGTTTTTTTTGACTAAAAGTGAAACATCACAAAAGCATTTGGAAAAAGGGATAAAAGATCTTGAAGATACTGAAACTGAAGCTACTTACAATGACATCTTCATTAGTTTACACTGATGAGCTATGTAATGTGATTTCTTAATGTATAGTTATTTAATCAGTGTTGATAGAAATAGATATAGTAGGGATATTGCTCAGTTCTCACAAAGCAATCTATTTAATTTCTGGTTGTGTATTAACAGTGGGAAGTGTTACATTTTTTCTAACTGAATTTGAGAGACTCTTTAATAGATAACAGGTGAGGGGATTTAATACCTAGAAAACATCACCTTCTTTGAAACTGGCAACATGTATAGAAAAAAAATCTATTAAAGTTTCTACCAATGGCAACATTTTAGTAAAGTATATTAAAGAAAATCTTGAGGATTTTGACCAACTTGTTTTACTGGAGAGCAAATCATCGCAAATCATTAAAAGTGATAAATTAATATTTCTACAAGGTAACCTTGCATCAGAAACCTAGTAAATGACTAGAATTATGATGAGCCTCTGCTCAGAAGGCAAGAGACCATCTTTATCCACTTATGCCAGAAATTACTACATCATAAATCATTCCATAAATCATATAGACACCAAAATAGAGACCACAGATGAAAATAAGTGCTGTTCTCCTTGATCTAAAATAAGCTTACAAATTAGACAGATAAAGATGTCACAGACTCTGCAGACGTTATTTTAAAATGTCCTAATAAGTTTCAATCTCTTGACAAGTTCCATGACACACCAGGCAACCTGGCACGCCACTGGCTCCATTCCAGCTGAAGGCCACAGAAATCCTACTGGTTCATCTGGAACGAACACATCTGTCTTTTGCTCTTTAGAATGTTTGGTATAATGAGGAAGGATTATTCCTGACTTTAGAGGAGGACTCTGGGACATGGAAATATAAGTGATCCAGCCCTGATTTACACTGAACTTCTTGTGCTATTCATTTTTAATTCCATGATAAATGTCTTCTGTGAGTATTCATTAATAATAATAGTAGTAGAAATAATAATAATAATAATAATAATAATAATAATTTTAAATGTTGCTTTCCTCAGCATCCTGCTAGAGATAGTTATCCTACTGCTGCTCAAAGTGTCCTTTGTAGCTCAGGAATGTTCTGCACCAAACTTATGTAAATAAAGGTGCTTCTATTCTGCCTCTCTTTGAAACAACATTACCACTCTGCTAACATATTTCCTTTGTTCTGAATGAAATAACGATAGAGTCACAGTAGTTCAGGAAAACAGATGGGACATGAAACTTCGGAAAGTGTTAGCATGTTTGGAGAAAGAAAGGGCTGGAGTTTGGCTGGTTTATTGGATTTAAAATAAATTTGAAGCAAAAAGATTAAAAGGATTAATTTTAAATGATGACTTCACACACTAAGTATAAATCTGGAATAAACTCAGAGATCTTCAGTTGAGCAGTTTCTGCCATTCTTGCCTTCTTACAGAACCCACTTTGTAGGATTTTGAGCTAAGTGAAATACAGTGGAGGTCAGAGAAGAAAAGAACGGAAAAGTACCATATGCATGTCTTTGGGATTGACTGTCATTCTTCCAGACTAAAATAGAAATCTCAGTAGATTGCTCCAAATGTTGGTTATGTAATACAGCTTGGCTATCAGCAGCAGATTGAATGAAGACCATAGAATTTGTCTTGCCTCTTGAAATGAATAATGATGTTAAGATAAAATACATGTTCAAACCTGAGGAGCACAATGAACTTCACAAAGGATATGAAAACCCAGATTCCAGACTTTTAAATTATGCTTTCTTTCTGGAAGTAAAAATGATAAAAGATGAATTACCCGTAAGTACCAGCTCCAAAAACTGGGATTGGCAGATCTGAGCCTATTACACAAAATTAGGCATAAATTGCCTAAGATTTTATGTGAGCATTTCAAGAATGTGAGATGTAAATTCATTTCAGATTGACATAATCTCTGAGTGACAATTAATACTGGCTGCATAGGAGCTATCATAAAATTGAGTCAAGGCATCGGTTGAAGCAACCTGGTGGTAAACAATTGTCTGCCAAAACAGGTGTGTGGAGGAGCTTTTCCTATTTCTCTTTTCATATTTGCAGTTAGAGAGTGTATGGCTGAATTTCTCTTTTTCTGTATAAGGTGGTTGATTTTTGGACTATAGCAAAGGGAATTCATACAAACTCTGTGTATGTGTATATGCAATAATATATATGATAATTCATAACACATATAATACACTGAATTCTGTATTCTGCTATAATGATCTGGCTTGAAAATGTCCTAATATCATATCAAAAAAATGTGGATTTAGTTTTCTGGTTTGATGCATTCCTATGGTACTGAAGTTGTCCCACATAGTAAGTGTTAGTGGTTTATTTTTTTTTAATGAAGGTGAACATGCTAAGACCCTCTAATTAGTTCTAATTCACAGTTGAGCAAAATAACTTTGGTATCTCTACCAAAAAACCACACATACATAAAAAGAAGTATTTTGTGCAGTCAGTGAGTTCTATTTTTTCTGTGTGATATAACTCTGTAACAAACTGTAAAGAGAATTTCCTTGTTCATCTTTTTGCCTCTCCCACTTTGGGATTATTGTTGAGGTTGTCCTTTCCTATTTCTAGGAGGCAGGATTGATAGCATGGGATTTGTGGAAGTACAAGTATATTTAATTTTAAGAACTTCTGCTAGCCCTTTAACTAATCACATAAATAAATATAATAAAGCATGCAAATAAAGAACACAATAACTGTGGGTCTGTTTGGGAAAAAATCTGTGGAACCAAACCTAATAGAAAAAGAAGGAAAATGCTAAATATACCAAATACTTATACACTTCAATCTAAACTCTCCTTGGCTGAAATATCTTGGAATTAAGTGAAAAGGATAACTGCTGACAACTGGTTTTTTTTAGCACACGCTACCCCCAAACACCCCTCCCAACACATACACATCTATAAAACCCTCTTCTCTTTAAAAAATACAGAACGTGAGGGGACACATGAATTATTTTATAACCGAAGTGAAAATTATAGGAATTTTCATTTTACTTGGTTGTGGATCTTAAAAACAACTCTATTTTCTTATTCTACTTCAATTTATAAAATTCAATAAAGATTCTCTGTACAAAAACTGCTAGTGCTTCATTTACAGGAAGTAAACAACACTTGAAGAATTCTTATTAATGTTTGTATCCAGTGGGCACTGGGACAACTTAAACTATCCCCAAATTTGTCCTAGATGAGTCTTCCCAGAGGAGCTCTTAGACCTGAATAATAGGCCAGAGGTCTTCTAGTAGCAGGAATTTCTGTTTGTGATGGACTTTTTTTTTGCAGTACTACTTGTGGGATATCTGAAAATATTATTAATAATATGAGTAAACAGAATTACTCCTTGGTGCATACTGAGTAAAATCAAGCTTGTAGTAAGTTATGAGATAGATCTGTTTTCTCAATATGTAGCTTTTCTAAGTAGAAAGACTGAGTGTTACTTGTTTAAGATAAAAAAGAGACATTGACTAGCACTTTTTCGGCATGGTTTTGGTGGCCTAATTTTGTAAGGATACTTTTTGGAGAGGCTCACTAGATTCATATGGAAATTATTATCTTCCCATATATGACTTACTTATTTCAGGAACATTCAAAATTAGAAATGTTTTGTACTTATTGTATTACAATATGTTATGATTTCTTTTGTAATGGTTAAAACCTTCTTTTTGGCAAATGATTCGTTCACTTTGTGCACTTGCTCTTAATCATCTGTGTTGCTGAATCAGCATGTTATTTGATTTATGGGAGGCAAATTAACCTGAATTTAAAATCTCATTTTCCTGAATGTTGTCTTTAAGGCACTTGAGTGGAGAGTTTTCATTATTGATCTGGACAAAAAGAAGAGAAGCAGCTTTATGAGATTATTTCTTTCAGGATGCTCTCTTCATCTCTAAAATATTTGACATTAAGTAATGGTATTTACTACTTCTAAAGAGAGAAAAGCCTGTTACACACACAGATAGGCTTTAAGGGACTGCAGTGAGGATGCATTTTAGGGGTAAAAGTTGAGACTAAACTTTCCTTTTGAGAAGTGTTCAAAGAATGTAAGTTCAGTCAGTAATCATCCTTAAAAGATATCAAAGTCACTGCAGGATATTTTTCTATAATTCAGGCTAACTAATCTCTTACATATAGAGGAAATGGTAAGAAATGAAAACGTAGCAAATGGTGATGCATATAAATCCTGGGACTGGAGTCTTGGACCTGGACTTGCATTTTGTGCTGTTGTTTTTAAAGGATGACCTAGTCAATACGCTTTCCACATAATGTTGTTGGCAAAGCCATCATTAAAACTTGGTGGAATTTTTAATTTGCTCCAACATTGATACAAGCTAATTACTGTCTTCTTGTATCCACCTCAGTGAATGTTACTTGGATTTCTCTTCTAAATGAAATGGAAATTTCAGTGCCAGTGGATAAAAAAAATCTTCATGGACATGAAGCAATTTTATTTAATTTAGGCTTAACAAAACAGAAAATTAATTAAATACATAAATATATTGAGTCATGCTTATCCTGCAGCACCCCAGTTGTCTGAATCTGGTTCCTTTTTCCACTCTAGGCTGAAACTCCACAAGGAATAAGGCTGTATATTTCAAGATTATAGACCCCAATAAGCCTGTTAGTGCTTATCATGAGAAAAATAGCTGCTGATAACCTGGTGGTGATTTTTTATTTGGACTATCCAGAAGAGCCAAAACAAGTATGACACTTGCTGCCCTGAGGTCTCAGTTCTAGCACCATCACAACGATAATTTAAATGCAATTTGCGGACTTCCATATTGTTGTGATTTGGGCATTTATTGCAAGAAATGTGTGATAAAATATAATTAGGAACCTGAAGGTTAACACGATGGACTGTACTGGCTAGTGCTACACAGGCTTATAATCCTTTTTCTCCTTAACATTACTTGAATCTGTGAATTTACTGAGCTTTCAGAATTTCCACAGCCACTTAGAAAAATAAGTTCCATAACAGGATCGTATTTCTCTTCACCAATAAATACCTCAGGGTCCTTATTATGATCTCATAGTGAAATAAGATAATAAAATATAAAACTGGTATAAAACCTTGTAGAATTAATTCTATTTCATACTTCTATTTAAAAGTCTTAGAGCTGAGTTTTACTGAGAAGGAAAAGCTGACAAAGAGAGGCACAAACTTCAGTTAATGTCAAAAAAAAAGATCAGGAACTACCCATTGGAAATTGGTCACACACACAAAAGTTCTAGGGGAAAATTATTTTAAGAATAATTAGCAGTGCACACAGAGGGCACCTCTTCTTTCTTGCCATTTTCTCTTTCCATTTGCTTATGCAACTAAAATTAACACAATTATTTGTATCTTAATAAACTGTTGCTCATATGTTAGCAATAGATCTTCCACAACAGGATCATATGCAACCACCAGGGTGTTACTGCTTGGTATTTCCCTCTGCAACCAGAACAAATACAAATAGATCACTGCTGTCTAATATTTTTGAATTAGTGACTGACCTGTCATTGTGTATCTTCCCTACAATACTTTCATAAGCTTTACAAAGGGCCAATGATCTTAAATTTGTTTACATGTTTTGTCCGCTGGTAAATAGTGACTGACAGAAGAACCAGGGATACTGACTGAAGGAAACTTGAGATACCACTTTTTCTGTTATTAAATCAATTGTTTTCCTGTTTCTCAGGAAGTTTTATGGCTATTTATTACCTAATTATCACCTTTCATGCTATATATGCATCATGACATATGTAATCTTTTTAATTCAGCTTTTATGTAACATTCTATAGTTATATATATTTCTTTTTAGTCATACTTTAAATGGGCTCCTGCTTTGTGATGCTGTGATTCAGGCTGGTGCTTTCACACTGTTTCAATGGAAGCACTACAAACACAAATTCATGTAAAAGGCTCTTTTAAAAAAATGAGATCAGCAAGTAACAGCTGTTAATATTTTCAGATATGTCTGCAGGATTAATTATTTTTCTAATGCTGTTTTAGGTCAATAAATGTAGTTTAGGTGATGGACCTAAAGGTATTTTTCGTGCTACTACACCTAACACCTAGAAATCAAGCACTTTATGATGTTTGTATCTTGTCAAACTTCTTACTGTGTTGTAAATAAGGGGTTTGTGACTGCTTTAATATGACATAAAAATCTATAAAATTTCAGGTGTATATATACAAAATATATATACAATGTATATATATGTATGAGACACTAAAAAGGAATTATCTGCAGAGCATGTCTTCTGACCTGCATGACAGGGATCAAAAACAGATGCAGCTCAAGTCCAAGATCTAGAACACAGATCTTGGGGTTGAGCAGATATGCCTCTTTTGTCAAATGTATTATGATGCTGAGTGTGTGGTTTCTCAACTATTCTTTAAAGAAAGGAAATTACTTCACGAAACAGAAAAATTGCCAAGCTCTCAATATTAACACATCTTTTTATGTGCAATCTGTGATGCTGTTTTCTTGCAAATTAAAAAAAAAAATTATTTTGGTCTGACAGTAATCTATACCTGTTCTTATCTGCTGACATCTTTCTATCTCTGGAGAAACGTGCAGAGATTTCAGATGGAAGAACAACAATTCATTCTGTCAAGGTATAAAGTAGTAATAATATTATTCAGTCCTACTTCTGATCTACTGAAAGCTCTCACTGTCCCACCAAATTTTGGTCACTATCAAGAATGTAGATAAAACAATATTGGATTTGAAGTGTTGTGTAGTCACTCTTGATTAATATAGGAATATAATGTTCTTGCAAAGGAGAACTGAAGAATTGAGAAGGATAAGATGTTTATTTCAAAACAAAGGCATGCCACTGCACCTGATCCAGGAAAAGGTTACTACATGACAGATTCAACATTTCAAACCTATGCTTTTCAGATAAGCATTTAACAAGTTTTGAATGAGTGAAGGTCAGAACTCAGAAAGCTGCAAAATGTGAAGGACTGAAACTCTGCAGATATCAGTAAAGGGAATGAGAACAAATGTTTTTCACTCTAAGACTGTAAATTCTAATGTTTTAATTAAAGAAATAAAAACCAATTCCCAGTTGACTGGAATTAGAGTCTAACTTCAGGTTTAGAAAGGATACAAAGAAAAATAGATATATGTTTAGGCATTTTTCTACCTTAGACCCAAAATGCTAATGTCTAAAAAAGAAAAAAAAAAGGCAGGGAAAAGTAGACCTACAAAATGTAGCTCAATCCCCATGGCAGCAGAGTCAGGAGACATATATGAGACTATAATTTGCTTTTTGTGGGAACAAAATAAAATTATCAGTAATACAGATTAGCAGCAAATCTACTTTATTTTGTGTTATCAGTCTACTTAACTCTGTGTCATTACCCTAGAAGATGCTATCTTACGCTTTTCTTTGTAATTTTAAGTCATTCTTATACTGTGAGCTGCTGTGACTCCTCTCTGCCCTTTCCACTTTAGTAACCCATGCTCTGCAAACCACAACTACCTCAGTGCATGGTATGAAAGGATGAAAGGGAACTTGTGCCAACACATCCAGGCCAGCTAAAATGAGGCTCTGAGACTTTCAGTTGGCAGTTCCCTCATGCACCCTTTTGATTTCATGCTTTGTACGAATGCTTTTTGCTTGTATGTGGAAATAGAAGATAACATTGGTGTAACAAGACTTCGGAATTTCATCCTATCTTTCAGGGAACTACTTTGCTTCGAAACATTTTACTGGAGGTCAAGGAGAGATCAAAATCCTCTATTGTGTACCAAGTTTATCTGAAAAGAACCTCACTCTCATCAGCAATCTCATTTTATGTATTTGTTTCCGTGTCTTTCTAGATTTGCCTTCTTTTATATTGAAAGAATTTGGAGGAGAATAGTAAATAATAGTGTCATTCAATGACACTTCCATAACACCAATGCAATTTTTTTCTGCTTGACTGGGAGCTAGATGTGTACTTCATTTGTTGATCATTATTATCATTTGAGTGCGTACACAAAAATTCAGATCGGTTTCTTGTCTTGCATTGTAAAAAATGTTGGGGGTTTAATTGCAGGTTAAATAGTTCAGTGGATCCCATTCTTTTTAATGCTGAATCTCATTTGAAAAACCTGACATTGCTCCAGTCCTCATTGGTGCTCTTTCTCATCTTATTTGCCCCTTCTGAAAACTGCTACTTTCCCCTCTCCTATAGAAGCTCTGTTTCCTATTCCAAATTTCAAGCTGAAAGAGCTGAAGTTTGTGATGTACTGAAGCCTCACTAGTAAGCCTAGACTCTTTGGTAGTGACTGAATGACTGATTTAAGCACTTTAAGACCTATTAAAAGCCTTTGCTGTGTAATTGTTTGCTTATATGTTGTCCTAGGAATTTCTAGAGGTTTCAGAGATAATTTGTTTCTGTGCCTGACCACATTTAGTAGGATTATTTATTATCCCCTCAAGAAGAAAACATCCTAATTATTTTTTCTTGTTGATTATTAAGTGGAAGGTAAATACTTGTACACAATGCAGTACTTAAAGTTGAGCTGCTGCTTAGTTCTCCCTGTGCATATGAAATACTTGCAGACACTTTGCCATAAAAGAAATTCATTATGATTGGAAATATCTGTTGTGAATTGTGAACTCAGAACAGATTGTGTTGCTGCTATAAAAACACAGCCTTCTTTTACTTTGCAGTAAGTTTAATTTTTAATTTGGTTGTTATGCCATAAGCTTTGCCAACATTTTTTCCTTTACTAGCAGGTAATAATTTAAATCAGCCTGTTGAATAACTCACTTGTAGTCCTTAATACTTATTTTTGTCCACTCACATAATTACACCTTTATCTAGACTTTAAGACAACAGTGCAACTTTTAATTAAAGCAGTGTAGAATAATTACTATTTTGATTAAACCAGGTTTTGGAGCCAGCCAGTTTGTCGGCATGAGCTCAGCATGTCCTGCTTTCTACTAAAGTCCTCATTAAGGTCACATCTGCTTCCCTCGATTCCTGCATCAAAAATGACCTTGTGTTTACTCTGTTTTATGACCACAGAAATTTTCAGTGAAAGAGCCCTTCAAATCTGTTCACAATGTCTCCTGAATATTTTCAAACTAGGGGCATACAAATCAGCTTAAATCAAGATACAGCTCATCCCAAAGCCAAAGGTCACTGTAGCTGCTGAAGTTATCTACCACCTTTGCTTCTTGGGCCTGGCAAAAGGAAATTTCAATCAATAGTAAACTTTAAACTTTATCCTACTTTTTGCAGAAGCATCAGGACTTAAAGAACAATGGGACTAAAACACCCTGCTGTTGTATCTCATAAATCTCTTCCCTCACTCTTTAAAGGTTAGAAAAATGCATAAAATGTACCATAAGCATCAGTGGTATACTAATATATCCAAGGATGTGCATTAAGAAAAAACTTTGTACTCATTCAACTCAGATTTCTTTACATACTTGACTTCCATTATTCAGAAAAATAGCTGGAAAAATCACACACAGCAACCTTAAGGCAACTTTAAAAAAATCTGCACAGTTCTAATTCTCATAATGTCTTTCTAGTATGAAACATGTTTCATGAGGGGTTTTTGGTTTGTTGGTTTGTTTTGGTTTTTTTTTAATCTCTATAGCAATTTGATTGACCCTCCAATATTTTTGACTCCAAATATTGAGTATTGAGCACACTCAAAGCAAGAGAGGTCTAGGAGATGTTCAGTAGACTGGTATGTTAGTTTGCAACCAATTTTGGACTAAAAAATAGGGTAGCTATTAATTAGTCCCTTAAGGGACCAATCAAAATCCATTCATAGAACTTGAGTTCTGTTTGTCCAGACAATAATTTCTTAAAATTTTTGAATAATTCTATCAGCAAGCTTGGTGACTTAACTTCTAGAAGACTAGAATTCCCCTAGTTTGGTTTATGAAAAGAATATAATATCAAGATAGTATGAAGTATTCAATCAAATAAAAAAATGGGCCTTTTTGTGTTTATTATGCTACTGTACAAATATGAAAACTGTGGATGTTGTATTTTTCAGCTGAAAGTATTCCAGCAAAGATCACAACCAAATCTACTCTGAGTTAGATGGGATGCCAAATGACCAGTAACAAGTCCTGTAGCATCTGGAATGCGCATCCATAAAGGCTCAGCCAAAAGAATGGGGGATTTTGGTTGAGCAGTACATGGATGACAAACATATCAAAGAGGATTAGGAAAGAATAAATGCTGTCATTTAAGAAAGTGTTTAAAGTACACGTTGAAGGCCTAACTGCTTTAAATACAACTTAACAGTCAGTTTCCGGGGAGTTTTATTCAAAACTGGATCTTCTGTGGCAATGAAGCTTAGGATAGAATAAAGCATAAATTCCTTCAGAGGCCATGAAGCTGCACAGTAAAAGTATGCCAGAAGAGCAAACCTGAAAAAAAAGATCTTTGCTCCTACCCTGAGGAGTGCTGTGAATTCCACAACAGAGATATTCAGTTGTGTGTTCACCTGTGAGCAGTCCACAGTCATCTCTTCCTTATGACACCGTGATCCTTCTCTCAAGAGTAAATTAAGGCATTTTTGTGAAATAATACAATCTGACAGATCAGCACTGTATATGCAGCCAGGGCAGTGTAAACAATTCATGCTTTAAAGTAACTGTCATAGTTGCTAAGCTCATGGGGAATCTTACTTAAAAATTACTGTAGTAGATACCAATCGTATGCAATTTGCTACTGATATTGTAGACCAGCAATTCAATTGCTACTGTAATTTTAAAAATGTGCTTGGGGAAAACAGTAAGTACAAGGTATTTCTGCTATATCAGAACAGCTGTCTCTGGGTTAACATCCTCTGTCTTTATCCTTGAGAAGAATATATTAATATTTGCAAGTAGACAGTGTTAGGAATTATTTCAGTGATGCAATTTTCAGTATACTCTCAAAAAACTAGGATTTGTTGGAAATATTTTCGTGAAAATATTTTGTAGTAGTAGTAGTAGTAGGAATATCAACTCAAGATATTTTTCAGTCTTCTTGGGCAGAAGAAAAGACATCTCTTCCATCTTTTCTTGTCAATACACCAGGAACATCCAGATGATCACTAATCCAGAGGAGTATCCTAATTTTCCCACTATGAAGAGTATTTATCCACCTTATATACTGGGGGTAAACAGTACTGAAAGCTTCATTTTTCTCTAAAAACCTCAGCTAAAAGAAAGAAAAAAAAGCATTAAAAAACCCAAACCAACAAACAAATTAAAAGAAACCAACCAAAGCAAACAAAAATCAACCAACCAACAAAAAAAAAACCCAAACCAAGCCAACAAACAAACAAAAAAAGAGCCATAGCCTCTAAAAGAGTTTACTGATGACCAAATTTTTAAGGGAAACATTTTAAGTGTGCTTAATTTAATGAAGATAGTTGACCATGGTCTTTGGGATTAGATGCTTTCCGTGAGTTGTCCTCACATTCCTTTGCGCACAGTAGTCTTATCTCCTCCCATGCTAACATCACTGAACCATCAGTAACATTTTCTGAGTTGATCCTGAAGTAAATTCACTGGTAACACAGGTGTAAATAAATTCTTGTGTTAATATATTTTGTGCTTATCAGTTGCACCTGTCAAGTTTATCTTTGTCAGGAGGTAGTAGTGTCTTGTCGAGCCATCTGACAATGCATCATAAAATACCTACCTCTGGAATCCATTTTTAATTGAACAAATGAGGTAATTATGCAACTTGTGTATTTAATTTGAGAATTTTTTATTACTTAACCTGAAGGAAATTGCATCAAGTTAGGTCTGGAAGAAAGGCCTGCTGAAATCATGCAAGAAGAGGTTTTATATTCTTTCATGATGGATTTATTATTTTGGCTACACTAAATGGAGTATTTTCTGTCTCCAACTGATCCTTGAACAAAATTCAATAGGAAAAAAAAGTAAAGATTATATTTTAAATGACAAAATTAAATAGCAGTAAACTATTAAATTGCTAGATTAACATCTGCAGACTAAAAGACCTGGTCGTTTCTACATGAGACTTCATAAAGCATTGTGCTTTGAACAGGGTTTACTAGATCTGGAAAACAGCTGTTTGCCCCTGAAAGAATGCTTACCAAGACTAATTGGGAAGAAATGAGTATTATCAGAAGTTTGTGTTAAAAAAATAGTGAAAAGCCTCTTTTTAAGCACCTATTTCTAAAAGAAATCTCCTATATTAAAATCTAATTTATTAAAGGCATTATTGACTATGTCTTGCTTAATGACCCAAACCTCATCACTGTTGCTACATATTTTTCTTAGGTGGAATCCAACAGAGAAAAAGAAAGAAAGCAGCAAGGGCTTTAGCAAGGGCAGAGTAGAGGAGATGTTGCCAGGGAGACAGAATAGGAAGCATTGAGTATGTTTACTTGGAAGTGTTGGAGTGAGCTATACACACGTAGACAGGGTACCTTAGGCACAGTATCCAAAACTATTCAGTGAAAGTGAACATGCAGTTTTGTCCTTTTTAATAATTGCATGATTCCATTAAAGTCACACAAAGCCAAATGTGAACAAGGCTGAAAAGTGATATGGAAATCTGCTTTTTTATCAAACAAAATTCAGGAGGACAGAAAAATTTGCATATTATTATGCATTGTTCATGTAGCCATGGACTTTCAATAATTCAATTCTATGCTGCATGTTAAAAGGCTATTCAGTAATAAAATAGAAAAGCATGGAAAATACATAAAGATCAATTATTGTAAAGCAATACCTTTGTACTGTACAGTATTGAAATGTAAATGACTGAAGAGTCGACCAAGTTTTTATTGATTTGCTTCATGAAGCAAACTTTGGAGATAAACAAAAGGAGCTAGCTTTTGTATAATGAAACTTGCCTCTGACCTTCAGCCAAAGAGATCTTTAGAAACTTGTAACTAGATGTATATTAAAGGAGCTCACCCCTCTATCTTTTGAAGTGCCACAAGAGAAAGAATGATGAAACTGTTCTAGTGCTATGTGATGCATATATCTAATTTCATTCATAAATTGTGGTTAACTTTACAGAGACATCATTGTAATGATTTTCAACTGGATAATAAAGTTTGAAAAACAGATTTATTTCTTATTTTACTGAAGTAAATTTTGTAAGCTGCATTTCAGCTGAACAGATGGTGCACACTGAAAAATAGTGTTCTACAAAATGGCGGGGTTGTTTAGCCTTGACAGTTAAAAGTGAGTATGCACATGTTATGATTTTGATATGCTAACCAAGATCATCCATTTGAAAACTGGCAACACTGAGTTGAAATGCACAGGAAAATGTAGGTCTGCTCCTGTTCTCGTTTGTGCCACATTTTAAACAGGAATAGCTTTTTACTTTTTTTAGTCAGTATTAAAATTTAGTTTCTTTTGGCACTTGCTGTCATGGAGGTAGCTTAACATTGTCTGATTTGACCACGTTTTCTGTCTGCATAAAATAAAACTTTCTGTTCTGATCTCCATTCCTCTCTGTATAAACCCTGTTGGGAGCACTACTGGTCTGGTGCCTCCACCAAAATTTTTGGAACAATCCAAGGTATCAGTCTGTATTGCAGTGGTCTGATCAGAGCCCAGTATCTGTATGGAAAATCAGAACCCTCTTTCCCTTATGAGTATTATTTCACCTTTACCATTTTTTAAATTCATGAGCCATCCCTTTGTTCAATAAGTATTATGGATTCCTCTCAAATACCTCATCAAAACTTATTGACTGTTGATTTTTAGTTTTGGCCTTGGGAGTGTTTGGATGAAAAACTTTTAGGTTTTGTGTGTTTGCATGAAAGTATATGGTGGGAGTTTGGATGAGAAAGGATTTCTATAGCCCTTCAAGATAAATTGTTGGTAGTAACCTTAGATGTAAAAACCCTGATTGTCTGAGTTTCCCTTCTTTAATGTTTTAAGAAAAATTGGCGTTACGATTTTAATCAGAAGGACCTCTTTCTTTACTAATGAAACTACAAGGCTGTGAGCACGTTTGCCATCCTAAATGAATGAATGTCCCTATATTTGCAATTAGAATTCAGTCATTCATATTGATTGAGATCAACTGAGATCAACAGATGAAAGAATATACTAAGCAAAGAAGATTTTTTCCCTCATTGACAGGGGTGTTTTTAATCATTAATGATCACACTGATGTAGATCAACACTTTCATGAAAGACTGAAAAAATACAGCTAATTTGTAAAAGTAAAGAGGTTTGAGTAATCTGAGGTGTCTCTTCAGATCTCTATATTAAATACTTGAGCAACAGAAAAGACTTATTTTCATTTAGCTGGCATATTAAACAATGAGCTTGTAATGCATGTTCATGTTCTTATTTCCCAGTAACAGCCTGGCACTTTTAGTTAAATGCTCTAATTTTAAAAATCTGTTGAGCAGTCAATATTTATTGAAATGTATGAGTGAAATTCTGGACATAACTAAGTAACACAGGATTTACGTAATTTCCCAAACTGGTAACTGCATTTGTCTCTACAGTGAATTCTTGGGTTCAGATTTTTGTTCACTAGTTCTGGGAGCTTTTCCTCTGCTGCAGGTCCACACAAGTAACATACCCACGTAGGTACATGGTTTGAGAGGTAAGAGCATCTCCATTGGGGCTGAGGTTTTTCAGGGCTGTGTAGTGCCATGTTGTTATCCGTGAATCCAATAAGAATACCACGTAAGAAATGTAATTTTACCTGGTCACAAAAATTGTGTTAGACAACTTGTCAGATTTAATATTTTTTCATTATTTTGATGTCATGAAAGTCATCCTTTCTTCCATCAGAGATTCCCAGCAGATGTGGATGAGGAAAAAGAGTCATCTTTCAGGTCTGTCATCACCCTAGTTCTCTGAGCAGATGCCAGTAAATTGGACTCTCTGAACACCTTAAATATGGCTAGAGTTCCTTGAGAATGGAATGCAGTTTTTTCTTTTGTGATGGTAGAATACAGCAGTGTTGTTGAAAGCAAAAGTGAAATGTCCTTCTTCAGTGAAACTAGAAGGAAAGTTTTATTTTAAGGAATTCCCATGAGTCAGATTTTGATTATCGAGTTAGAACAGAGTTTTCAACTCTTATGATTTTATTGAGTATTTGATTTTGCAGAGATTTATACTTCTCTATCTGGACCAGCTGCTGAAATTGGATTATTATCTGAGAAGGTAAGTTTTCTGTTTTGAAAAATAACTGCTGGATGACTGCTTGATTTGGGAAATAGCTTGACTGAAGCTAAATACCCAGGCCCTATGGGAAAACAAAGAGAATCTAAGTGACTTATTCCCTATATCTCAAACCCATAAATAAATACACACCGTGTGAAAATTAATTTATTAATATTTTATAAATGTTTAACAGTGGGAGAACAGGGAGAGAAACAATGTTACAAATTTAAAGTTGCCGACTGAATACACTTTTTTCTAAACCTGCTCTAATTTAACTTGACTAACATGGAAGAAAATGAATAATACATTAAAGAAATGTTCATGGCTTTTTTAGCGAGGGTACTAAATTGGGGAATACCATTTCTAAACCATTACAACTGTTTTAGGACACCAGTGAATTTAATATGGATTGCTTAACTGGAGACACACATTTTTGTACCTTGTGCTAGACTGTGGTTAAAAAATGCAAAAAGTTCTGTTAAGTGTACTTAAATTTTTGAATTCTTAGTGAATTTTAGGTCCTTACTTTAAATGGTAAGGCTATATGCTGGCCTGATAGAAATATTAAGCTTCAAAAAGAAGATTAGGGTGTGAGAAGGTGGAGGAATCCAAATAATGCCCCAGCTCTTCCCATGGCCATCACAGGAGAAACTTTGGCTCTCCCCCCATTCCCACCACCACCAGGCTTCTTCAGTGAAGTTTTCAGATTGAGACATGTGACTCTTACAGGGGAACTGGAGCTATTATGGGGTGCTGGCACCTGGGGTTTGCGCAAATCCTGTGAGGGGACGCTTAGTGGAGGAACCAAATGTGGGGAAACAGAGGGATTGCAGTGTCTTGGGGAGAAATGAGCATGGCAAAACCAGGGCTATGGTGACAAGATGCACAGGCCACCTGTGAGCGGGCTGCAGGTCAGGGTGTGATCACAGGGAGTTCCAAGCTGGACTAGCCAGGAAACAGGTGGTCTGGGAACCATGGGAGTTTATGGATGGGTCTCTAGGAATGTGGCAACCAAAGGACCTGGCTGCTGGAGAGACCAGGATGTCCAGACCATCTGCCAGTGAGACCATGGGACCTGGGCATCAACTGAGAGCATCACGTGTGTGCATTTGAGGGTTGGGTCTGTACTGGCGCCTGGACCTGGCTGTGACCTCAGGGGCTTGCATGCCCAGTTGCCAGCAGCTGGGGAGACTGGGATCCAGGTGTAACTTCTACACAGCTTGCTGCAGTGTCTGAGCCCTGTGCTGCAGGCAACAGCACTTAACGTGTGTGTGTTTATAGATATCCCTACAACAGACCTTCAACCTGATCAGACAGAGAGGAGAGCAGGATGAAGTCTTTGGTGCTGTGCCTCTGTGAGTGCTATGCTTTCTGTCTGCCTTGATCTATGGGGCTGGCCGTATGTATGTGTATCTGCAATGTGTACATTGGTGGTTTTGTGTGCCTGTTCTATGTTGGGTGCAATGCTCAGCCTCACTACTGGTTGGACCTCGGAACATGAAGCTGCAACAGCTTCACCCCCACTAGACCACCAGTCTGACAGCTCCTAAAAGTATCCTCCTCATGTTTTACCTTTGAAAAATCACCCCATTGTTTCGTTTGATTTGATCAGATTTTAATCACAGAAATAAACAGAATTTAAAAGGTAGGAACAATTCCAACTTTGCAAAAATTTTGGCCACTGGTAACATCTGTATTTTACAAAGGCTCCTGAAATGTTCCAGCTGGTTATCTGCGATGTACACACTTGTAACTGGCTTCAGACAAACTCTCAATGTTAAGTCAAGAAAGGTTTTTTCTATATGAAAGCAAAATTAATATTTGATAATATTTCTGACTTTAGGAAAACTGTAAAGGAGGAGATAGAGGATGGCAGTAGGATGTAGTTGACATCTCATTCACTTTTGCAAGCTGAATTGTGTAATCATCTAATCAGATTTTTTCATATTTTTGGTCTGTGTCACTACCCTGAAATTAATTCAAAATATTTTAATAAAGAGGCTCAAATGAGGCACTTTACAATAAAGTCATTTTCATAATAGACTCAAAATCTTCCTTAGTTGTACAGTGAGACATCCAATAAGCTGATTAACCTGGACTGCTCTGCCCCTGTGCAGCACTGAATTGTTCCTGAGGCTACCTGCTCTTCCGGAGGTGTTGGTTCATTCAGACTCAGCAAATGCAAGTAATACACATCTGTCAAAGTAATTTTGCCAGTTTAAACCATCTTTTAGAATATACTTTTGCTATTACTGAGACAGAATGATGCCAGGTGGGTAACTGAGGATGGAAGCAACTCCTTTATAGAACCTTGGAGCTGGAACAAACTCTGTTCTCAAGTAACAGAGATGCTAAAAAGCAATATAATCCTCAGTTGCAGTCCTGGTGACAATTTGGTTTGAATTCATGTACAGTGATATTTTCTGAAGCTCATGACAAGTTCCATGGGTGTCTACAAAATAACTAAGAAGCCAAACAAATAGTGTCTCCCTGTGCTTGGGTAAGATGATGTTGCTTAGAAATAGATCCCTTTTGTGAAGTTTCTATTCATAAGTGGAATTCATCAGATATACATTTAAATATTCAATAATTACCTGAATGGAAAGTCGAGACAGCTGTAATCTATTTAAACTACTGAAAAACTACTAGCACTGTGTGTACCAGGAGGAAGTGTGGGGACAAAGATTTGTACTACCACATGAAAACTGGCAATCTAGAAATACATTGTTATAAAAAATTACCTGAGTGAAAGTAAATTCCTTTATACATTACAATAGGAATTTTAGTCACATTAATTTAAAAGTGTAGACCATTGAATTATAACCTTTTATGTCCCTTACTTCACCATTCAATCAGAGTGTTGCACTTGATATTGAAATAGCAGCAGTGTTTTGTTTCTCTGTTTTCTGTCAATGGTCCAAACACAGATGCTGCTAACAGATTACACAACCTTTACACTTCCTTCTCCTCAGGCTAGTGTTTCTATATTATTTAGAACTCAGAAAACAATCCTTGCATTGAATTGCACAGTTAGGTCATCTATCAAGGTAGCAAAAATTGTGGTGCTCTTTCTCAGCTCATTACATGTTAAATTACTGACACTCATGGTTGTGGACTTCATGCTAGCATTTGACAACAAAAGAGACTCTGGTTGCAGTCCAGGTGAGATAAGAGCTAGACAGTTGGTCCATTAATCAAGTGAAAAATTTCAGCTTCACAGAATGCTAGCCTCAGATGGTCTAAATTGGCTTAGTCAGTGGAGCTCTGCTGCCTCACTCCAAGGCCATGACCCCCATTTTTTATCTGATTTGTTAGCTGAGACAGCCAACGGGTTAAGCTACACAGGAAGAATACTTTATTTTAGTGCCAGACACCTGCAGTTGACTTCAAGTGATGACACAATTTTTCACTTTGTTCACAAATGCCGGTATATTCCTATTCCGGGAAAGCCTAATTTGTCTTGGAATACTACATTATACTACTGTGTTCTGGACTGGGAATAAAATCCTTTTGAAGAGTGAGTGTCCTCAAGGTAGAGACCTGAAGGAATGGTGTGGTGTGGTGTGACCTCATTCCTTTCACCTCTATTTACATCTTCATTCAGTTATTTACAAGTTTGCAAAAATCTAGGCTGTCTATAGTCCGAGCCTCTATACATATAAATCAGTAGGTACTCGCCCCATTTCCTACTAATAATTCTCTCTGAAGACAGTGCCTCTAAGTTGAAAGAGACATCAATAGGTGACAGAGAGATCCGTGAGAATACAGGGACAACCAGGTTTGTCCTGCATGAGCCACTTCATGTCCCCATCCAGGAGCCCTCCTGCTCCCTGCCAGGTGGGCGATGAGCTCGGGCACCTGCCCCAGCACACATTGCTACTCAACCTCCAGGGCAGAGCTGCCGGGTGGGGAAGTGTTCAGCACAGGAGGAGGTGCTAGCATGGATAGAGAGGGGTTTGGAAAGCTGCAAATCCTTTCCGAAGGAGGAAAAAAGGCCAATTGACCTGTGCCAAGCAGCTGCAAGGTTGGTACATTCATTTCCTGCTTATCATGGAGAAGGTCAGCTGCCAAACCAGCATCTGGCTCTTGAATTTGCTGTGTGAAAACTGTACTCCTAAGATGTGTTCCCAGACCCTCTCCACAAGTCTGGAAACAGCATTAAATCTCTTTGTTATTGTTCATTCTAAAAAGAAATACCAGTATTAATTTCTTCTTTATTTAATAAAACAAATCCACAATGATGGATACCACATTTCCCATTTTCTAGCACTCAGTGTGGCAAAAATAAATATAATTCTCCTAGCGATGGGCATGTCCAGCCATCATGTTAGACTCATGAGTTTTTACATCAAGTACGAAGCCTAATTTTTGTATTTAAAAGGAAAGGGTATTGTGCCAGAAATCACTTTGGGGAAGAACAGTTTGGCTTTTCCTCCTACAGTCACAACATGACATGGTGAAAATGCATGTGATAAATTAAACCAAGAATCTAAGTCAATTTATTTTGTAAACACTATTAATTAATATTTCATTTCACATGCATAAATTTTTGAATTGAATGGAAATTAGAAAGACTGATGTAAGTTTTATCACTATAATTGAGATCCAAAGATATTAATGCAAGCAAATAGTCTTACCTGGGGGTTTTCCAGCTAAATATGTTTCTCATGGTCACTAGGATAGACGTCTTCTCTATACTGTTATATTGTGTTAATGGCCCACCTTTGGAAATACACAATGTAGAAAACTGAAATAGGGAGAGAACCAACCTGGCATAACTAACATCATAGTAAAAAGGAAATAAACTCCAGGTTTCTACTCTGGTTTATAATGGAGAACACAATTATTATCTGGACAGACTGCTGCAGCTGTGGTATCTGCCAGGCCAGTGAAGTACCTTAGAGAAGCCTCTCTTAACTCTGAATGAGTCACATATTGCTGCTAAGTTGCTGCAGATAAGGACTATCTGCTGCTTTTTCACCGGTCCTAACAGCAGAAGTAATTGTACTATTACCTGCACAAAACAAAAATTTTGAAATGTTTTCCGTATGACAATCTTAAACCCTGAGTACAGTAATAAGCAATTATGGTTTTTATTCACTTCAGCCATGTCCAAATTAAAAACAAAAACCCAACAATAACACATTTTAGCTATGCTACAAAATAGTTCCATCATGCACCATTTCTGCATCTAATTTTGTGCACAGTGAAGTGGAGAAATACTGTTCTTTCTTGTCCAGTGCCAAGCCCCTGCAATCTTTTAAATTGCAAGTGTATGGCTAAGGAGCCTGTACACAAAGCTCTAAACCATATTCTACCTCCCATTAACTAATGCAGTTTGGTAAACTCTGCCATTTCTAGAGATTTGGATTGACAAATATCTGTCAACTTCCATTGTTTTGGGACTTATTTATAAATTATCACCTTTCTTTCTTGCTGAGAGGCAACACAACAAGAAATTCTATATTTTGTTACTTTTAATATAGAGGAGTCAGTATTTTTGTTTGTATGATAGCAACAGGAATGTAACTACTTTTTTCATGCAGTATTCAATCATATAAATGGTGGAATGAAAAATAAATTTTGCATCTTGCACATTACTCATCAGATTGTGAAGAACTTGTTACGGATTAAATATGTGATATGGGCTGTAAAATCAGAGCACACAGCAGTTACATTACAAGAAACCATTGCAGATACTTTCAGAGAGCTGAAAGGCTATTTGATTTCAGAAGAACTACATCTTTTACTCGTTTTCTAACTCTTGTTTTTAGGAGCGTCCAGTATAATCAGTAGTGAGAATCTGATCCTAGAACAGCACAATCACTTGTATAGTTATATGATGGGGTTTTTTTAACTATTCATCAGTATGTGCCAAATTCTGAAGCTTCCTTGATTGATTTACAAATTGATTCCATTTCTGTGTTTCCTTATAAAATGAAATTATTTTTGAGATGCACAAAATAATCATTTCTAATGAAGCCTAAAGTGTACCTGGAGAGTTAGCAAAAGGCATATGCACATTCACGTCGTACTACAGTTTGATTTACCTGTGTATTCATCAGCATAAAGTGTTGGACCAATCAGCAAAATTACCTAAGTATGAGGGTGTCTTGGGGTGTCTCACATATATTGATGATTTGACATATTGCTGCTGACAAGTCAATTAAATTAAACGTCATAGATGAGTATTTTTACTGACAAGTGCACTGAATTAGGAAGGTACTCACTTAATATTCTTCAGAAATTAAATCATATTGAAATATGAGGTGCTTGTCCACCTGTAATACTGGTCCAATTCATAACATACTCAGAACTCAAAATGAAAATTAGTAATTTTCACTGGTTAAATACGCATGTGTTGAAGTTTAACATCATTGTATTTTTCTTGATTATTTTTGTGACAAAGTACACGTCTGGTGATGTATAATTTTAATCAGATACTACCTCAAGCATACTTAGAAAAAAAGTTGCTTACTTTTGCTGTTAGTTTAATAGTCTTAAGTAATAATAATAACAGTAACAATTAATAACAATAATAATTTTAAATTGACCTTGCTGATCGGAATGTCTTGGCATCTTGCCTCATAAAACCAGAATGCTCCAAATTTCAGTCACCTTTTAAGAGCAAAACTCTCAAAAAGCCCTGACTTCAATTAGAATCAGTAGGAGTCTCAGACAGAACGTTTTGGTCTACCAGTTTTAAAGATACGGGGAAGGTTAATTTCTATTTGCAGTGGTTATTACATAGCAGTGTCACAGAGAGCCTTGAGAAGATGTAGCAGAAATACTATCATAGCCAGAGGCAGTTTGTCAGGGGACCAGGGCATAAGCCAGTTGCTCAGCTTGTGACTGAGAGAGAAAAAAGTCTTCACTATCTCAGCTTTTATGTCCTTGCTATGTCAAGTTTCTTGATAACAGAGGAATTTTCTGTGCCTTCAGGTAAGCCCTCGGATCTGGTTGGAATAACAGAGAGAAGAAGTTACTGCTGTGAATATACCTGGAAATGCTGGTCGCCAAATGCCATATTCTGATAGACTGATGGGATGCATCAGCTCACAGTGATGCACAGCTGTCACTTATAGCCAAATGTTTGGATGACAATCTTCTTGCCACTCATATTAGACGGACATAGAGAGAGTGTTACCAGAAGTACTTTCACTAATTATCCTCAGGCCTGAATGAAAAGAAGCCCTTTTATTACAAATGAACGAAACAGAAATGCTGAGAAGAAATTATTAGTCTTTATTTTTGCCTTTTTGTTCCCCAAAATAGACAATCTGCAATTAAACATATAGATAAACAAACAAAAAAAAAAAGCTGACATGCAGAAAGCAACAGAACAGAGTCAATATGACTTAAGGATTACAAGGGCCTTGATTTTATAGACACATTTCCCAAATATATAAGCTCTTGCTCAAGCCTCCTCAAAACCTTGCAGACAATATATAACCCTTTCTCTTTTTTAGAACCATTTCACAGCAAAGATTTGATTTTTCAGGCATTTTAGAGCCAATATCTGAAAACACAATCCTTTCTAGAATTTGTCTTAATGAAGAACACAACGGTATACGAAGCATAACCATCTGAGGTGAGCTATAAGATGGAGGGAAGATGAAACTTCGCAAGGTATTAACTCAGCCAGGCCCCCCACATCTGAGAACCAAAATTACTCTATTTACAGAAAATTTCATAGAATGTAAAGCTTTGATAATTTTGTTGCCTTTATTGAATAGCTTTCCTTTCCTTGGAATTCCAGTTTGAGCTTGGCTCAGGTTCAGTTAATATTCAAGTGCAGCAGACAGATTCCTTCAGTCGCGTGCAGGCTCAGTCTGAATAAATGCATAGTGCATGTAGCGATAGTTGCCCAAGTATTTAGAAAGCCTTTAACAATGAGAAGAATGAGAACAGGTTATAGTCGGGCAAAAAATTGCCTTTTCGCATGCCTACTACCAGGGCAGTCTTGGACCTGCCCCTGAAGGAGACAGAACAGAGTAGCTAAGGGCTAGCATGAAAAATTTTGGGAGAATAACTGACCCAAGCCAGTCATTTGTGCATGCTTCTGAGAAACCCTAATTCAGAACTACAGTCTCAGTATTTCTAAAGATTCAAGTCGGCATCAGTGTGTAAAATGACTCTGTTTCATGATTACAATTTTTTTTCAGTTATCAGAGATTAAGTTTTTCAGTTCAGAACATTCCCAGGAGCTCAGTGTCAGATGATCTGCTTCCAAAGAGAAAGCTGTCCTTTTGGCAGAGCTATGCATTCCCTTCAGCAACAGTATTTTCTTCTTTGAAAAGTAAATTTAAATGGTTCTATTTTTGAAACCTGTATCTATTTATTTAACAGCAGCTGTTTTACTACAAAAATCTGTTGAAAAGGTAACTAGGTTCCTTGCAAACAGGAAAAATATAGACTGCGTGAACTACATATATGTATACATACATAACTCCATTTTTAAATACCATAATATACTTCTCTATGGTGTCTGTGTATGCTGGGCATATTATGAAAGGGAAAGCATGAGAGAAAAAATGCTAATGTCCTTTTAAAATTTTTCAAAGAAACTTCCCTTATTGTAGCAGTCTTTAGATCAGCTTTACGGTCTCCATGCATTTTCTTTGGCTTCGTGTGAAAATAGAAGTATGCACAGTCTGGTATTAATATTTTTACCAGCTGATGCTAATGTTAGCTAAGTAAAACATGCAGAAATCCCTAAAAACTGTTCCTAACCTGCACAAGGTAAAATGAATGCGGCATTTTAAAACTGATGCAAACTATTCAGACATGTTAATAGCTGGATGCAATTAATATGTAAATAAAATTCAATATTTGATATTAAATCTCAAACCGTACAGTTTTCAACCATCCAATACTAATTCAATATATTAAAATGTAAACACACGGGATGGAGAAACTAGATAGACACTGCACTATAACTCTAATATGCACTGTTCTATTTGATATTTTCCCTTCTAAATCTTAAGAATAGTGGATGACAAGAACATAGTACTTTTTATCTTTCCCTTGACACTCTTCCAACATCATAGCTTGAAATTTTTATAATAATTTTTTTTTCCCTTTCCTGCTCTTGGTGCTGAGAGACTCGAATCAGAACATTTTACCTGATGTGTCCCAATAAAAAGGTCAGCAAAATACTGTAAGATAAAAGCCTTCTCATCTCACAAGCTCTTATTTAACCCAGAGTATCTTTTTAGAATATAACTGTTGATGACAATAAGAGCAACCAATAAGAAAACTGTTTGGGTATCCTGTTCTGGCAATTGTTAAATTGTTAAGGAATGTTTATTGCCAAATTCAGTAGCAGCACTTAGGCTCAGAATATTAACCACTTCTCTGTGTACAGAAAATTGTCCAACAATTGATATTGTTCTTGGACGGCAAATTGTGCTCCTAATCTTTCACATTCATTATATTCACTTAAATGCTGGGTTTTTTCCTGCTTAGATCAGAAATCTTTGTTCAGAATTGGAAGAAAGTAAAGCAGAAAGTGAGTTAATTTTGGCCCAAATAGAGCTACAGCAATGCCACTGGGAATAAGGTCTTGCCCAAGGCAAATTCTTGGGATGGCAGAGCCCACAAATATTACAAAAGAGGTAAAACCAGTATTTGAGCAGAACAAAAAAATCAGGTTAAGAAGGACTTATGAATATATATTTAATATATAAAATGGTCATTTAGCAGTTTTTCCATGAATCCATTATTATGCTCTTCCTGCTGAAGTTTTATATTTTTAAAATAAGATGAAGTGTTCAGATTTATGCCTCTTGCTGAAGGGAATCTGTACAAGCAGGTGCTTCCCAAAACCAGAAGGCAGTCACTTAGTCATTAAACTCTTCTTTCCAGCCCCAATGTAAAACAGTAGCCAATTTTGCTGCACAATATCAAAATTCAGAAAGTAAGTGTTCTTAAAATAACACATATATCACATTTAGTCAATCCTTGTAGTTCAAACCAAATTAATTAAAGTTGCCAGCTGATGCTCTTAAAATAAGTGCTGACAATGTGCTTATGATAACGCTGTCATGATACTCACGCTTTGTAAGTTGAGCACCTCTTCTCACAGAGCTTTCTCATATAGACTTACACTGTGTGACTGCAATAGCAAGAACATGCTTCTGTTGAGGAAATTTGTGTAAAATTTATTGATTGTTACAGTTTTGTTGGGTTCCATCAAGTGTGAAAGCAAAGCTGACATTTTCAACCTGATGCTCCACTCTTTCTTAAAACCTGTATCATTTTAATCTTCTAAAAAGTCATTAAAAGTGGTTAGATAAAAATCTTTATACAGGCACCAAAATGCTTCCAGATAACTCTGCTGATATACAATTAAATCCCTTAGATAAAAGAAAGCCCACTGAATACTCCAGTAGAGATTTTCTAAAGAAAACTTTCAAAAGTTTGCTCAAGGACATTTGTGCAATCACGAAACAGATAAGGAGCTTATTTGATTCTATCTCCTCTTTAAGTCATAATCTTTTGTTTATGCTACAGTCTTTCTATAACAGCTGACATGATGTCAGAATAACTACTGCAGGTAAAGAAAAACCAAACACTTGAAGAGCTTCTAAGTAATGCTAGGAAAAGAAAATATGAAAAGCCCCACCACTAAAGGGTTGCTGAGTTTTCCTGATATTGTGTGTGAGAAACCTTGGACTTTGAATACTTCTTGCTACAGTACATACATTTTCAAACATGGAGAAGAGATTTGCATTATTATTTGCCCAGATTTGCATATGCTTTCATTTATATTTTTGTGTGCTTTTGGTATTTACTCCAGATGGCATTTATCTACACTGTAATGACATCCCTATCAAGTTTATTAAATCCTGATAACTTCTGTGACAATGAGCAGACATTAAAATTTGAAGCTAATACATGCCAGAGAAAGCAAGAAAATCTTCCAGTTTGATAGATCTGAACCCATCAAATAGACGTGAATTCAAAAAGGGGAAATGACTGATCTGTAGATAAAGGTCTATAGAACAAAGCCATCATAATATTATAATAATTTTTATTATTCTAGGCATATCATGTCTAAAAGTGTCCATTTATCTGAATAATGTATTAGGGAATTGTACATATCTAACTGTCGTAATATTTTCTAATTTTGGTTTGGTTTTGTCCAGAAGATGGACTCTGGAATTCTTCGATAGTAGCTTAAAAATACTAAACATATTTTTATTTTCTTAAGGAAAACGAAACTTAATCACATAAAAATCCTTAGTATACTAGTTTGCATTTTAAGAAAAAAATAGGTGATCTGACTAACACCTGTGAAGAACTATCACATAGACCCAAAAGCATAAGTCATCTGTCCCTCCCACAGGATACAGTCCCACGGACTTCTCTAGCATGGGTACCTTCCATGGAGTACAGTCCAGCAGGAAAGGTCCACATGGCAGTTTTCCACTGTTGGTCACCTGTGGGTCACAGGTCCTTCCAGAAAAGCCTGTTCCTGAATGGGATCCTCTCCTTGGTCCACAGATCTCACTAGGAGTCTTCTCCTGCATGGGATCTCCACAGACTGCAGCTTTCCTCAGGGCACACAAACCTTCTCCAGATCCTCTGCAAGCTGCAGTGTGGATATCTTCCACAATGGTCCTTCACAGGCTGCTTCAACCTACTTCACATGATCTTCTCCATAAGCTGCAACGGCACCTGGAGCCACCTCCTCCCCTTCCTTCTTCATTGATCTTGCTGAGTCATTTCTCTCATATTTTTCTCACCCCTTTCTCAAATAGCTACTGCACAGTGCTTTTTGATAATGTTATTGGCTTAGCAACAAAAACTACTTTTTATTTGCTTAAAGAACAGTAGCCTCAGTCACACAAAATTTATTAGCATGTTAGCTTTTCTTGAATATGTTATCATCCTTAATTATGTTATCACATACCCACTATTAAATATGTTATCAGAGGCACAACCAGCATCACCGATGGGTTGTCTTTAGACAGCGGTGGGTCCGTTTTGGAGCCACTTGAAACTCGCTTTTTCTGGTGTCTGTATCCCTGGTCTCTTCTCACAGAGGCCATCCTTGTAGCACCCTCCCTACAGAAAACTCACCATGCTAATACACCCTCCAAAGTGGTACATATGACTTTAAACCTACTGAGACAAAGGAGCGCTCTGAAATAAAGTGCTTCATGCTCTGCATTCACAATCCAGAATGTCACAAGAAAAATTGTCACCGAGAAGCAACACCAGCAGCCCCACCTTTGCATGTGACCCTGTCAACATGCCATAAGTAAGATATAAGAATACCATTCCTAGGACTTAGTGGACTTACAAGTAGGAGCCTAACTACAGGTGTTGGCTCAGCTTTATTGTGACTCTGCTCAGATTTGACAAATTGAGCTGGATTTACCCGCACTTAGACACTTTCCATGTCTGGAAAACAAGCATTGTAAACTGCTAGCATGTGCAGTTTTCATTCTTTCTAAGATAATGTAACAGCAAAGAAGTGATTTTAAGGATCACAGTTCTTTACTGTGATGCTGACATTCTCCTTCTCCCTCCTGCCCTTTTGGAACTGTGTCTTGGTCTGTAGGATTTGTTTCTTTTTGTCTGGCCTAGATCACATTGATCCTTTCCTTCAGGGAGTACATGCCAAATTTAATAATTTTCTCCAGCTTTGCTTAGGATTTGGAGATGGGAGCAGCTTTTAACACTTATTCAGTGTTACACTTGGACACAAGCAAATAAGATAATCTCTTTCAAAACCTGTGACAAGAACAGTTTATAAACAAGCAAAATGTTAAAGAAAAGTCTATACATCCTACCAAACTGAAGGCTATTTCTGCCCCTCTGAAAAAAAAAAAAGGAGAAGAAGAAGAAGGTGAAACAATTGTTCTAATTTTTAAACTAGCATTTTTTCATTATATTGGAGAAAAGAATGAACAAAAATTGACAATGTTTTTCATTCAGTAAAACCCACTTACCACAGGGGAAGACTTTAAGAAGGAAAAATGGAGAACAAATATTCAATCTGAAAATCTTTTCCTTTAACACATGTATAATAAAAGTAATAACACTCATGAATCCAATCCTTTCCTTTCCTTTCCTTTCCTT
>VZTI01003411.1:702615-714562 GCA_013397865.1 Struthidea cinerea
CTTCCCCTTCCCCTTCCCCTCCTTCTAGTCAAAAAAGAATAAGATATATATATAGTAAGTTCTGTGATAATAAATGATAGAAATCAGTTAACTGAGTGTCACTGGTTAATTTTGTTCATGTTCAAATAATTAGTGAATATAATAAATTATATACATTTTTTAATTATTAAAGGAAAAATTGGAATTCTTTCAGTATCTTGTACTCAATTATTATTATACAATAAATATTATAAATTATTATACAAAAAACCCTTTAGAAATATCTAATGATTCTAACATCACTCTGAAATGAGTTTAACTTGTGTAGGTTTGCAGAGGGGATTACGTATAATGGGAAGAGAGATTATACTGCAGTACTTGGGGAAAGTAATAATGCAAAGGGACAGTTTTGGGCCCCATTCTGATCAGCTCGGGTTTATACTTCTGACACAGAACTCATATCCAGCAGCACGAGCATAGGCACAGCTGAGCTGCTCCGAACTTCATCTCTATTCATGGAAACCACTTCACAGTTTTCCTATGAAAGAATCCTAGAAGAGACACAGACTAAAGCACAGAGTGATTTCTTTCTTTTTTAGAAGGTTATAAGACACTATAAACCTGTAATTTGACCTGCTATAAAACACAGAGAAATAAAATTTAAGCAGGATGCTCACTTAGGATACCGAGACACTGTTTATTTCTGAAAGGCTAGTTGCTATGACTTATGGATTTGGAGGCAAAAATGAGTAATTTTCCTATTATCTATATTATTTGCTTAAAAATGAAACTTAATGGAAGCTTTAAAACAAACAGCAATTTATTTGTAGTTATATATACACACATATATTTATATAATTTAGCAGAGTGAAGACTCAAAGAAAATGTGTTCATTTGAGGAAGACATTAATTATTAATTTTTAGGGTCATTTTTAAGAGCGTGGTGGAATTTCTGGTGGGAACGAAACACAGAACTTGATGACTTGGACCATGGGAGACTGAGAGCAAATGGGAGAGGGCTGACAAGGGACAAAGAGCTGAAAAAATTGCACTTTTCCCATAAAAATCTTTAATGGGTTCTAGCACTCATCTGACTGAAATAGATACATGGAGCAGCTCTTTCAGAACTACCAGATTAATGAGAATTTTTCTTATTATATGCTGTCTGGGAAATTCAGAGGACTAAGTTTACTATCAATTCTATGTTGTTGGGGCATAGACTGGGAACGTTTGGACTACGGGTAAAGATGGATGAGTCACAGATGTGTGATATCTCAAACACAGAAAAAATACAAAATATTTTTCTTTGCCTCTAAGGAAATGAATGTGTGACATGTGACTCAGGTAAAATTACCACGAAGGATATCTTCTAAGAAACATCCTGTTGCTATTTTTACTCTTGGTATATAAAGAATAGGATTCCTTATTATGGCTTAGCTTGATTAAGTTGATCACATAAGAAACGCTATTTTCAGAAAGAGCTTTTCAACCAAAACTATTTCATACATCCTTAAATACTTCAGAACTGACAGTTAAGTCCCAAGGAGTCTTTTGTGTAGAATGGAGACTGAGAGGTCTTAAAATCTGCAGAATAAGCAATAGAGAGCAGAGCTGGCAGACAGCTTTTTTTTTTGTAGCAATAATTAACAGCTCCCTAGGGTTCAGTCTGACAACATGTTATGTCAATTTTTACTAAAGCTTGTCAGATGGCTATAATATTGCAGGAAACAAAATAGATAAAGACAAAAAAAAAAAAAAAAACCAACCTGTGATACTCCATGTATAACAAAATACAATGAAGCCCTCTTATCCTGGATAAGGAAGAACTGGGTTGTCAAAGTAACGCATGCTGGCTGGTAGAATCTCTAAAGTATGTCCTTAAGTGTGTTTTCACTTAAAGACAGTTTAGCTGTGGCACATTGTTAATGCTCCTGTAGCACACCTTGCCAGCCCAATGCTTTATCTCTGCACAAAGCCAGGTGAGTGCTACATTTTCAATAATAAACCCTTGTGGAGATAAACACGCTTGAACTGAGACCAGCCCCGGTGTTTCAGGGTTTGCTTTGCCATTAATCTGCAACAGCGTAAATTCACTCCTAGGTAAAGAGATGACTGGGAAAAATGTGTTCTTGGTGTGAGTACTGAAAATGGGAAATACTATTTTCTGTGAGAAATTACATGAAAAACAAAAGTGTATAATATAGCTCATGATCATAAAAAGCTTAATAGCATCCCCTCATCTGGTTGTCATCTCCAAATTCTAAAATAATTAAACTAGGCTTTTCCTTTTCTCATGGCATTTTACAGACAGTATCAGATTTGGGTGTTGAGGTATCATTCCTATAAAATTTACTTTTTACATAGATTTGGATCCAATTTACTAAAAAAGTAGAATTTGGTGAAATATCCTTTTTGTTTGTTTTAACTAAGACTAAAACCAGTAACCATCTACTGCTCCATAAATTTACCCCATTCAATAGGACCTTAAATATTTCCTTATCCTTATTTAGAGGATTTTCTGAAGCCATTGACTTCAAGTGGTGGTGTTTTATACTTGTTAAAAAATGTAATATTTCTTGCACACAACTGAGAACTTTCTGCTTGACTAATGCTTGAATTGACCTATTTTGTCATTAAACTTTACTGTAGACATTAGAACTTGAAACTCTGTGACCTTTCTTCCAACACATGGTGTCTATGCAAACAGGTATTTGTATGAATACTTTTCTTTATGTCTCTGGAAAGAAAATACTATTTAAACACAGAATGAAAGAAATCCAAAGGAAGAAGTGAGAATGCTTAAGATGCTTATTGTTATACATATGATTAAGTATCACTTTTTTCTTGCTTGTGGGAAGTTCAATGCTAAGCAGGAAGGGGCAGGTGTCCTTATAATCTGTTTATTTAATCAATTTTTAGATGACAAAATGGGTACCCAAAATATTGTTTAGTTAGCACAACTTTATAAATTGTTCCTAACTACTTTTTTTGGTAATGTTATTGCTAACGAATGGTTCACAAGCAGATCTTTGAACTCTGTCCTATACAGTAATATAATCTCATGAATTAAATTGTATCATTTACTATGAAGCGTAAGTATGAAACGTGACTAAGAACTCGACATTGGAGATGAATGTTGGAGGTTTAAAAAAGATCATTTAATTTGCTACCATTCAGCAGTAAAGAAGAGAAATAAAATCAAGTGGAAAAATAAGTCAAGTTAATTTATTTCTGTATAAGACTGTCTACACCTTGGGCAATCAGTGACTCAGTAGGAGAAGCTGAACATTGAGCAGGGAATTGACTAATGGAGTGAGACAAAACAAAATGTCTCCAGGAAACTATTAGTTCAGCATATTGGCTTTGCAGTAGATAGTTACCATGTAAAATTCAGAATATGCACTGAAGATATTTTATTTCCTCTCAAAGTCTATAAATTCTTTTTTGATTTTTAATCCCATAGATCACTTCCTTTATTAGCAGTGACTCAGAACAGGAAGTCCCTCAACCCCTTGGCCAGCAGCATTCACTATTTACTGTGTAGACACACAGTCCTTGATCAAAACGTCTGCTATATGATTCACTCAAGAATCTCTTCTTAATTCCTCTCTTGGCTTCTTTTTATTCAACAAACTTTAAATCTCTCTCTTTCAAGATGCTTTCTCATTCAAAAATGTGATCAGTTTTAGGAGTGGTTCAAAAATAAGTGTTTAAAATCTTTTCACTAAAGCATAAGAAGAGAGATTTGATGAGGAAGGATTCTAAACATCAACCATAAAATCTAATATAGGGTAAGGGGTTTCAGTAGACAAGCAATGCCTGGGGTTAAAATCACATAATATCCTGATTCCTTCATTCCTTTTTTTCTGTTAATGGGAACGGTGCAAGGCTTCTTTCTCTATCACTTAACTATTCTAAGAAAAAATGAAATAAAGCCCAAATAATTCCTCTTCTTCATTGGTAGCTATGAGGGGGCTTTTGTTTAAGGAGGATTTTGATAGTACTTTTAGGGTGAATGAAGATACACTTATTGATAAATACATTAGACCACCCCCAAAACCAACACATTATATCATATCATATCATACCATATCATACCATAATCATATCATATCATGTATCTAGTACTTAGTCACGTAACATTCATCTTTTCCTAGGAGTTTTCTAAGTTTTGCAAACTTTTGTAGTTTTATGGGATTACCTAATGAGATTTTGATGTAGTCTAAAACATCTGAAGATCTGAGGGTCTGAAACTCTTAAGGTATTATGATTATTTGATTTAATTTTCTGCAATAAAAATCACACAGAACCTTATCCTAAAATTGCCACATGAAAATCTCCTCACAAACAGTGACAATATATGTGTAACTGAGAATGTGACACCATGACAATAGCATTTGCATTTATAAATAAGGGTATAATTTTATTATCAGTCTTCTTTTCATGAAAGAACTGAAGCATCTCCTTTTCATTCTCTTTGCTCTTGAAAATGATGAGCATGTTTCCACCTTATGATGATTCTCTGTAGACAACTTTTAAATTTAAAAAATGGTTTAAATCCATGCAACTGAGACTCAAGGAGCATAAAAGAAATTAAAGAGAAGGGTTTTTTGCCATAACTTTCAAATGCAATGTGAAAAAAGATTACAGGCTCCTGATGAACAAAGAAATGGGCAGATTAATTCAGTTTTAACACCATTCCTGGCTTATGCAAACCTCTTTTTCACAAGGAATGATGCAATTTTAGCTTTTTACCAAACACTTATAGACTCTATATGTATTTTCTTTTTCATTGATAGGATACAGGGAAAAGCAATGCCATATGGGAAAGGACATGAAGAATTGATATTATTAATGAGGTCAATTATTTTCTGGATAGTTAGTCACATCACTTTTTTTTTCTTTTTTTTTAACCACTAAAACACCACTCTTTTGGCATCTACCCTGAAAACTGTAGCTGGCAATCTTGTGTGGAATAATTTCCCATTCATATTTCCTGCTCTGAAGATATTTAACGCAACAGGTCCATGTAGTGAAGTACAACAGGGTGCTAATTTAAAAGCATTTGAATGATACATGTTCAAAAAGCCTGGACTCAAACCTGAAAGGAATTTGATATGACACTGGCATGCACAGGCCTTGAGTTTACAACTAAGTGAAATTTAAAAACCAATTGAAACACGCATTAATAGACGCCTCTGCAAATGAGGCACCAAAAGGGCACCATACAGCAGAAGCTATACCACTGGTAATTCCATAAAATTAAATGTTATACCAGTACACCTATGTGCAATGTTTAATTTAAGATATTAGCAAGCTACAGTATATCATCTGAAGATTTAGGATTTAGATTATGCTTCATGGTTAAAATTACTGAGTTAACACACATTGCTAATTCAAAATTTATACCAGCATAATGATAAGCAAGAAAATATGAAGACTTAAAAAGAATCAGGCCTAAATAGTTTTCAATAATCAATATATAACTCAATAGAAATCGTTATTCTAATTCTTTCTGCTATCATAGTAATATTTATGTATGAAATTTCCACTAGACACAAAAGAATATTAGCAACATAGTTAGACCTTGATTATCTTAAATTTTTTGCTCAGGTTTCAACAATATTTTGATAAATTCTTTATTTTATTTAATTTTTTTAGGGAAGTAAATCTAATCAATTGACCTAAAAAAATTCATCCAGATATAATGACAAGGAAAAATAACATCACTCTAATACAGCTTTTTGTATATCTAAAATATAAATGTTACAGCCCATTCTATCTGTATTCTTTATTTAACTTTCCCTTAAACATCAAGTCCTATCAACTTGGATTAGAGCAATGAACATTTAATTTCCTGTCTCTGCTTGTGTAGTAGTTCAATTAACTGATAGCTGTGTGAGGTCTGTTTAGGTGGTAAAGAATCCAAGTTTGCATCCTGGATTGCAA
Organism: Struthidea cinerea; assembly: GCA_013397865.1. Taxonomy (NCBI): domain Eukaryota; kingdom Metazoa; phylum Chordata; class Aves; order Passeriformes; family Corcoracidae; genus Struthidea; species Struthidea cinerea. Next base: position 708,544 of record VZTI01003411.1, read on the forward strand.
GACGAAATGCCGTCCTCCTGCAATACTTAGACACATATTAAGATCATAGCTGCACTCCAGGTATGCTCAACATGTTAGATTTCTGTACCTGAAGTAGCTCAACAGTGCCTTCTCAAAACTCTTTATTTTTGAAATCTCTTTTCTGCCTCTCCAGGGATCCCACAACCCTAAAACTTGAACATTTTAATGTTTTAGACCTCTTTTCAACTACACTGTGGCATTTCAGTGATGTCTGAAACAAGCCCAAGCTTCTATTACAATAAAACCTTCCTCAAGAAAATAAAAATTGTGTAACCTGAGTGCACTATGCTATTTTCTGCAGTTTCATCCTGGTTTTGTTAGTCAACAAACTGAGGAGGAATGTGACTTTAGATGGAACTTGTTGTCAGGAAAATTAATCCACAAACACCAGAGGTTTATGTCCAAAAAGGAGACAGAGGAGTCCTGTTACTTTATTTGAATAAAGGGAGAGTCCATGGGGTATCTCCCCTGGGGTCTCTCAAATTTTTGGAGGGCGCAGCGTCCTATTTATCCTAGTTTCCCAACTGCATTTCCCTCTCTCTTTCCGCATTGGCCGAGGTACTTGAGAGGTACAGACTTCCCGAAATGCCTAATACCGCCTTCTAATGTATAACCCCCCCTTTACTTTATTCTTATGGAATTTATGGTTCTTCCCATTGTTTCTTTCATCTCTCAATATCCAATTTCATTTATCAGCAGACCTATAGTTCATTGGTAAAGACAAATCTCTCTTTCCATTCATGAATCAGTGGAATCCATCCCATTGTTTCTATTATCTCTCAGTACTAGTTTTACCTACCAGCAGGCCTACAGCTTGTTTGTAAAGACAAGTGCCTCATACCTTTCATTGTGAACCAAGGTACTTTTGCTATTACAAATAAAAATTTCGTATAATGATTAAAAATAGTTAGCTTTATCCTGATCTCCGGGCAATCTCTACTGTGGCCAGTTTATAATGACTGGTTTCCTTCTCATATAAGTTCTTCATAAGTCATTCTTCCCACTTAAGGAAAACTGGGTCCTTTCCCTCCATCCGTATTTGTGGGTCACAGTAGTGTGCTCAGTTCTGCATAAAATTTTCTTGAAACTTGTACTGTAGTTATCCCTTGATACTTTACTTTTGTTAGTTTTTTGGCATAATACATGTACAGCTTTCTATTCTATTCATATTTTGGATATATTTGCAATAGCTTTCTTTTCTGTGTTCTAATACTTGTTTTGATGAACAGGAACCTGTCTGCACAACAAAGGTACTGCATTCCATAGAATCATAGAGTGATTTGGATTGGAAAGGACCTTAGATATCATCTAGTTCCAATCCCCCTGCCATGGGCACAGACATCTCCCACTAGACTATGTTGTGCAGAATCCCATCCAACCTGACCTTGAATTCTTTTTTTATTGCTGTTAGATGTTATTATGAGTAGGATGAATTTGTTGAAGGTCTGGATTTTTTTTTCCTTTACTTCAAAGACCTGATTCCACAGGAGGCCCAGCAACTTAATGCACAGTGTTGCTGTCTTGCTTCTGTTATTTATATGAGACTTTTCTTAGAAGTAATCTCCATATAATCCCCAGTACATTCATTATGGAAAACATGAAGCATAAGAAATGATTGCTTCCCTTTTTGTTCATTCCTGAACTGCCCAATGTGTCCCACTGTATAGAATGCTACCAGGAAAAGAGCAAGCCCCACAAAATATCTGTAAATGTAAAACTACAACCACAAACTAGTAACAAAGAAACCATGCCCAGAATGCTGGATCTGTTACTCAGTGCTCAATTCCACTCATTACACACAGACAAAAGGTCTAATTTCCATTCATCAGGCATTCAAACTTCTGACTAGTGGGACCTTTCCATGTGTAAAGAATGCAAGACGAGCAGCAGGAAACCCAAATTAAACTACAGTGCAAGCTCTTTACTAACACTCTGGCAACATTACTGAGAAATAATACCATATTGACTTAGAATGGAAAATGGACCATAACAGCAGATGGAAATAATGTAAATTGGTGGATGTATGAAAGGAGCTGAGATTAAAAGTCATCCTGATTATAATTTTTAAAAAAGAACAATTGACTTGTGTGACATTATGAAATGTCATATAACCAGCTGTGTTGAGAGTTATTTAGGAAAAAGATTACACATGAGATACTGCTTGGTTCATATAAACTTCTTCCCCAACACTGAAATCAACTAAAAATGTTTACATATTTTTACTGAAAACTGATAGACAAGTTCGTATAAGTGCATACATTTATATAAATTCCTAATGAAATCCCAGTGACCAATGTAGATCCATGGAAATCCTGTTGAATTCCTCTGCATCTGATTTCATGACCCTGTTTGTAAAAGTTCTTTAGTATAACAAGCAGTTGCCTATTTTTGCTAGATTTCACTTCAGGCTTTCTAATCATAGTAAAATTGAAAACTCAGGGAATAATTAAAAAAAGAAATAAAGTCACAAGCTGGGGTCAACGAAGTCTATTATACAGCAGCCTTGTAATAATAAATTATTAGAAGAAATTTTGTCAATGCTACTAATGAGGACGTTAATGGGGAAAGATAAATGTTGCAGCATCTTTCAAACTACTAGGTCACATCTAGTCAAATGGATAGGTTTTCCTTGTTAGGAAAACTAAACACTGGCTCTAGCATGATTCCTTTCCCATTTGAAAAAAAAAAATCAAGTTAATTGTATGTAGGTATTTTACTTGTTATGACCAAACTAAAAAGATTAATTAATTTAATTTATTTTGTTATAAATCCTCTTGCTAAATGTGGTAACAAAAAAATCTTAAAATCTTAATTTCTCATTTACATGAATCCAAATTTTTAGTTGTTTGTTTTTTGGTTTTTTAATTACTAACTAAGAAAATATTCTTTCTTTTATTATTTTCTCTGGCAGAAATTCAGAGAGTTTTGCTGTAGAAGGTAGATGGTGCAGGCACAGACCACACCAGCTGTAATATTGTTATTGTTTGCATTGCCCATCATAGAAGTCCTCTCCACAGATATTAGGGAGCATTTCTTTAGTGAGAGATTGGTTATACAGTGGAACAGACTTTCTAGGAAGGTGATTGATGTACCAAGCCTGTCAGTATTTAAGAGACATTTGGATAATGTCCCTAATAATGTGCTTAAAATTTTGTTCAGCCCTAAAGGTCAGGCAGTTGGACTAGATGGTCATTGTAAGCCCCATCCAAGTTATATATGTTCTCCTCTCCTCTCCTCTCCTCTCCTCTCCTCTCCTCTCCTCTCCTCTCCTACCTACCCAAATCTAAGAGCACAGACCAGACTTCCTTTCGAGCTTACACTAAATATGTCCACCTTTAAATGTAAAAATAACTTTAAAATACTCTAAAATTTAAGCCTTTATATTCCCATAAAATGTTAAATATTTGACAGAAATTCGTTGGAATTACATAAATGACCATCATACATACACATACATAAATATGTATTATAATAGGTATATAATTTATATCATGTATTTGAAATTGTTTAAATATTTGTTTCTCTTTAACTTAGAACTGATTAGCTTCTAATATTGGACAGAAAGTGTGGATGCTGAAAAGCTTTGGTAGAGAAATCTTTCAGCTTTTCTGCAGCATTCTGTGAGAACTTTGCAGTTCTCACAGAAGCTATGAAAACACTGCTATGGGTTCTTGTAAACTAATTCTTTATCTTGCACCTGGGTTTGTTATGCAAGATTGTTATGATTCTAGCTTTCTGATATTTTAGAATAAGTGTCTCAGAGCTTGACCAATCCCCTCAAGGGGTGGATGGCCGAGCACCCAATTGCCTTATGCCATTCAACACACTCTTTGCGAACCCTGTTATAAAAGATGAATTGATTAATTAATAAAGGTCAGAACTGCTTTCCCTTCTGAATTTAGTCATGACATTCCTTGCCATCAGTGTCGCTCACAGCGACAAGAAAGCTCCTATTTAAGCATTGCATATGTAACCAGTACATATGAACTAGTATGATTTATCTCGTTCAGTTTTGTAGGTTAAATTAATCAGTTATCAAGATAAGCTAAAAGGGTGTCTAGGCTTGTGGGAGCTAGAATATTATAGGCAGGGAATGCTTTCCTTTGAAAGTATTTAATTTTCATGGAAAGCATTACATTTTAATTAAGAAAGAAGTAGAGGAACACTAATGTGGTTCTCCTTCCCTCTGGAGTATAGGACATATGCAGCTCAGTTCTGCAGCAATACATTTGGGACATGCAAATCTTTCCCTGGAGGGGAAATCAGAGAAGCTTGTATTCAGCTTCTAGTGTCCAGTAAATTCTGGTTTGTTTTAGTGTGTTCCCTACTCAAATTTCTGAAATGATGCAAAAGAAAAATGCTATGTAATCTTCCAAGTCTAGATGTAATCATTAAATATAATCAGCCATATGGAGTATTTTATTTTTGCCTTCTTATAAATGCATTTCTTATACTCTATAAGCAGCGTGAGTGTAGGAAACACTGAAATTACTGAAGTTTACCTCTCTTTCCTTTTAGAAGGTTATTCTGGGAGGTATTAAAGAACACCTGTGTTGGAATGACGGCTTCTCTGGACTTAGACCCAGATGAAAGCCAAAGCACAAAAGTTGAATTAAAACCTTTGGACAAGCTGAGATACATGAAGTCATACCAAAGTAAAATAGAAATGTAGATTTTCAGCTTTCAGTAGAAATACATGCTAAGTGCCTTAAACATTAAAAAGCTGCAGCAGAGATCTTAAACACAGTTCTTTCTGCAGCAGTGTTGCCTTTTCACAGAATTCTTTATTTCAGACAAAATATAGATAGAATGATATTGTTCACATTTTTTAGATATAATGTCCACATAAACAATAAGAGCTGATACAAATTGTATACGCAAATCTGTGTAATACCTATGTAATGCTTACAGCTGTTAGAATTAGACCAGGATAGGTTAAGAAAAACTAGAATCGTGTATTGATTTCATTGGTTAATTAACAAATATAATCCACACTTCTGTGAGAAAAAAATAAGAGAGAGAATAATAAGGCATTATGGGAAATTAGAAGAAGATGTTGTATGCTGCCTGCTGTTTTGCTGCTGCTGCTGTTGCTGCTTGGCTTTATCATGTAACCCCCTTTGAACTCTGCCTTCAAGAAACTATGAGACTATGAAATAAAGAACTTTGCAGAACAGCAGCCTCCTCTGCTCTCTTCTGCCCTGGTCCAAGAAGGAAGGGTATCCTGTCAAAAAATCAACACACCTGAAAGACGACACAGTCATTGGTCACAGCCAGCATAGCTTTGTGAGAAAAAGTCCTGTTTTAGCAAACCTGATTTCCTTTTATGACCAGGTAACCCACCTAGTTGATCAAGGGAAGTCTGTTGATGTAATCTTTTTGGATTTCAGTTAAGCTTTCCATACTGTCACTCACAGGATCCTTCTGAACAAAACATCCAGCACAAAGCTGGATAAACACAGCATGTGATGGGTGAGCAGCTGGCTCACAGGTTGGGCACAGAGGGTTATAGTGAATAGGGTGACATCAGACTGGTGACCTGTCACTAGTGGGGTTGCACAAGGCTCCATTCTCAGTCCTGTGTTCTTCAACATCTTCATCAATGACTTGGACGCAGGACTGGAAGGGATAGTAAGAACGTGCACGGAAAATACAAAACTGGGAGGAGCTGTTGACTCCCTCAAGGGCAGGGAGGCCCTGCAGAGAGACCTCAACAAATCAGAGCACCGGGAAAACACCAACTATATGAAGTTTAACAAGGGAAGTATTGGATTCTGCACCTGGAACGGGGCAACTCTGGATGTATAGACAGACTGGGAAATAAGAGGCTGGAGAGCAGCTCTGCAGAAAGGGACCTGGGGGTCCCGGCAAGTTGAATATGAGTCAGCAGTGCCCTGGCAGCCAGGAGGGCCAGCCATGTCCTGGCTGGGGGGCATCAGGCACAGCATCACCAGCCGGGCAAGGGAGGGGATTGTCCCGCTCTGCTCTGCACTGGGGC